>CANXYC011349926.1:0-22528 GCA_948193065.1 Aleurites moluccanus
CTCTCTCTCTCTCTCTCTATATATATATATATATATATATATATATATATATAGATAGATAGATAGATAGATAGATAGATAGATAGAGAGAGAGAGAGAGAGAGAGAGAGAGAGGTTGGTGAGCTAACAAGACATTTCTCTCTCTCTATATATATATAGATATATATATTTTGTACTTTTGGTGGCCTAACAATACATTTCGTGGGCTAACAATACATTTCTCTCTCTCTATATATAAATATATATATTTTGTACTTTTGGTGGCCTAACAATACATCTCTCTCTCTCTCTCTCTCTCTCTCTCTCTCTCAACCATATCAAACTCCTTTTTAGTATATTTTGCACTTTTGGTGGGCTAACAAGACATTTCTCTCTCTCTCTCTCAACCATATCAAACTCCATTTTAGTATATTTTGCACTTTTGGTGGGCTAACAAGACATTTCTCTCTCTCTCTCTACTATATGCGGGCAAAGGATATTAAAAAAAAACCTCTCTCTCTCTCAACCATATCAAACTCCATTTTAGTATATTTTGCACTTTTGGTGGGCTAACAAGACATTTCTCTCTCTTAGAAAAAAAAGTAACTTCTTTGTCTCTTGTTACTTCCAACTCTCTCCACTTTCTTTCCCACCTAAGGTTTTTTTTTTTTTCATGTCTGTTACCTGCTGAGATAGGAGAGAGAGGAAGTGAGTGGAACAAAGAAATGTCTCGTAAAACATAAAAATATAGAACTCCAAACTTAATTTGGACCTAATTTTATTTTTGTAGAAATCAAAGTTCAGTAATTTTAAGAGACATTAAACTTTTAAATTAGAATTAATAAAAAATTCAGTGAATGCAAATGATATTAACCATCTAAAACTAACAAGAGAAGAACAATGGGGGATCCAACTACCGAATTTAAGACTACCTTTGCTGCACCAGCAGTATCATCCACCGCTTCTCTAACCAATCCCAAACTTGTTAGTGTATGCTCGCATTGAGCAAGAGCCTGAAACATGACCAGGGGCAGGTACCATATAAAAACCATTAAAGCAGTCATAGGAGCTTAGTTGAGGAGTATTTTACAATAACCTGAGGATGACTTAGGACCCTCGTCAAGTCTTCAACTTTAACACCATGATTGGCTAGTAAGCAATGGCGAACAGCATATTTCACTTCCCCTACTATATGCAGTCTGTGCCGCAACAAAAGATCATAATTTCTGTGGATACTCCCACCTAAAGAATTCTCAATTGGTAGCACTGCTCTGTCCACAAGCCATCGTTCAACAGCCTATGAAAGAGATAGAAAGAGAAGATATATCAACATTTATAGTAAATCGTAAAAAGGATCATAAAATACATTCAGGCCTTCAGAACTCGAAAAGCTTCCCAAGCGAAGGCAATGTTAAAATGTAGGTGTTTGGATTTTCAATTGAGGATCCAAAACCCATTAATCGGGGTGAAGAATTGAGTTTTTAACTCAAAATCACTTATTTGTTTGACAATAAAAACAAATAATGAGTTTTGGGGTTCAATTGAGTTTTTTATAAGTACCAAAACTCAACTTATTCCAAAAAGCAATTTTTGTAAAAGTGCTTTTTATTTATTAATTTTTTATTACCCATAATCACTTATTCCCTAAGTGTTCCCAAACACCCCCAACATTAGTTTGGCTCTTTCAAACATTTTCACCTTATATCCTCTAATAAGTTCAAAAAAGCTATTTTTCACAGCAAATTGAAAACTTGAGCAAAGAATAGTCAAGGAATAAAAATAAGAAATATTGAATTCCAAGCACAAAAACTGACTATGATACTGTTGGAGAATCTAAGGGGAAAAAGACGAGATTGATATCCTAATTTGCTTCCCGCTTTTGAAACTCTCCCGATGGAAGCATGCCTAATGATCCTCACTGTTCAATAACATAGAAAGCTTGCTTTGAAATCCCTAAGTTGAGAAGCATCCCATTTTTCCTCCAACTCAAACTTTTTATTTTTACCACCTAAGAGCTCCTTCCTAATATTGTTTCACTTCTCTAGGTAGCTTTCCTAATTAATTGAGGTGGTTACCAAGACAGGTGAAAGAAATAGAGAAAGAAATTTTCATTTGACTTGGCTGAAGTGATTTTTATATGCCATATTTGTTGTCCAGTGAAGGTTTTTAGCTATAAAGCACTGACACCGACATGCGACGATACATTAATTCTCAATAAATTTGGATTTCGACACGTTGGGATACATTTGAATATTAAATAATATTTTTAATATATACATTATATATTATCATTCGTATTCATTAATTTAACAAAAAAAATCAAATAAAACAAACTATATCTATCAATTTAGCAACAAGTATTTAAATCAATTCAACAAAAAATCAAATAAAATAAACTATTTTCATGATTCCATCACATTAATAAAAAGCAAAGAAAACAAAATGTCCATAAATTTGGTTAGAAGTGAAATTTAAAAAAAAAAAACATAAGTTTATAAACTATACATATACAACAACAATTCAATCATTTTCATTTGAGAAAGGGATTTGAAGAGAAAATGAAATAGTAATTTTAAAGTTTGAATTGTTTTTAGTTGTTTTTGTTTGTCGTTTTGAGGTTTTTAGTCCCTATTTTTAATATTACAATTTAATGCTTCTGTTTATTATCCATTTAGTCCCTCTTTATATTGTCTGTAGACTAATTATTGATAAATTAGGTATTCATTTACGTGTCGAATTAGTAAACGTGTCGAAAATCGTTGACCGTTTTGAACACGTGTCCGACACCGACTCTCCAACCAGGAGAGTGTGTCCATGCTTTATAGGTTTTTAGATGGCATTTTTCCCTCAAGCCAAGCAAGGAGAAAGAGCAAAATTCTGTTTCAGTTTTTCCGATTTCTTCCCATTCACGTTATTTGGTATTTGTTGTGCCTTCAATTCCATGAGTCATCCATATCCTCTAAAGAAGTATGTCCAGCACTTGTTTACTCAGAATGTGCAATGTTTGCAACCATATGCATCTCTTGAGAAGTACCCAAAAGAGTTGTGTACTAGTCTTTCTCAAAAAAGTTAAAATCAAAATAAGAAGGTTTTTAGTCACTTCTTGCACCCTCAACATGCAACAAAATAAAGTAACCATAAACAGACAACCCATGTGTCAGTAGCAATGATAGACTTGGCTATTTATCACAACCTAAAGACTGTTACGAGCTCTATATATGTCAAACGGACTGTTTTATAATGTATCTAACCCAACCCGACAGCACCCCGAAATGCTTGGAGCCTGGAATGCATATCCTTTTGTCCTTTGAAGAACCACATCCCATACTGCAATCTTGGCCATTTCCCATAATTAGGTAGAAGTAGCACATGAATATTATTACCACACTTACATAAATGGCATAACAATCATGTAAGTGGCAACTCAATAGTACACCACAAAAAACATAGACAGCGCAGACAATATAATTCGTTGGCAAGGGTAATGGAAAAAAAATAGGCAAAGTGATGATAGGGTCAGATAGCATTAGACCTACATGACAACTATGGAGAGGCGCAGAAAAGGCTGAAGCTTATGCTATAAGGCACTGAAGTGCTCCTACATTCTTAATAACATAGTGTTTGGGTAAAATCATTTGCAAATGAATTTCAATAATAAAATTCATTTGTAAATTACTTCTTTTGTTCAGTATTCTAAGTATAGATTTTTTTATTTCTAAATTCAACTAATCATAGTCAATTCAAACTGAAGTAAAATTTAAATCCTTACTAATATAAAGTTCATTTACATAGAATTTGAATCAAACATAAATAATTCCACAAAAGTAATAAGATATAATTCTAATTGATTTTTCATTTACACCAAATATGAAATATATGAATTTAAAAATGAATTCTATAAAATTTTATACTATTTATTTATACCGAACAAACTCTAAAGTGTAATCAAAATCCCCAATATGTCATCTTGTAAAAAAATCAATATTTGTTGTGATAGAAACAAACTTCAACAACATGGTTTTGTTTGGTTTAAATTTCAATTCTATCGAACTCTTGCTTCAAATAGGGGGAATTGTAGATAACAAGGGCTCATTAAGCAACAAAACCATGATTTATAATTAGAGATTTGAATTCTACTTCCAATGAAAACAACCCATTTCCTTGAGGCAAATGGGCAATACTAATTGATTTGACATTTCATCTATATTTCTGATACTATTTCCAGGATTTAATTGATTTTGATTTGACATATACAATGAACTACTACTAGAGGTTGTTGAGGAAAAGGACAACCAACCTCAAATGGCATAAAAGTAAATATAAGTGTAAAAACAAAATAATGGGAAACCAAAACTTGAAAATTCAATCAATTGTAAACCAGAATTCACCTCAAAAGCAGTCTCAAATTGCTCGCATGGCACTGCTTCACATTTCGGATAAGCCTTCTCTGCTGCTGACTCACTGTACGCCCCACGAACTCCCTGTTCACATATCCAACAATTAATCAATTATCCTAAGTATATATATATATATATATATATATATATATATATATATATATATATGGTAATTACCTGATAAGCAACGCGAAGACGAGAACCATCAGAGACCGAAGAGAAATGAGAAGAAGATAATGGCCCTAATGAAAAAATCAGAAATTCAAAATTTTAAAATTAAAATTGAGAAAAACGAGCAGGACTAGTCATAATACTCGGAAGCGCGTCTCTAGAAACGACGTCGTAAACGTTATCCCGCAACTGAAGAGCAGCCTGAGAGTTATTGTCGTTGTTGTTCTTCTTCTTCTTCTCCTCGGCCTCGATTGCTCTATTATTATCTCCGTGAAAAGAGGCTAAGACGATCGCATTTCGGCGCCTTTTGATAATAATCAGAGGCAATTTGATGTAGATTCTCGGTAATTGATCGGACGGCGAAGGTTTAACGGTGATTTGGCCCGGAAGTGGAGTTCCTAGGGATCGAGTAACAAAAGCTGCCATTGATTTATCAGGCGAAGCACACGAGAGAGAGAGACTTTTTATAATAGGAGTGAGAAGGATTTTATAGTTCATCTTTTCAAATGCCGTGTTTGCGTATGTTTAGTTCATTAATTAATAATTGACTGGTAAAAAAGTAAATAAATAAATATTTAATTAATATAATAATTGAGAAATTATTAAATAAAATTAATTAATAACAAAATATATATATATATATATATATATATATATATATAATTTAAAAGTTTTACAATTAAATTTTTACAAACTTAATTACTATTTCTTCTCTATAAAAATTTAATATACTAAGTCCCCTATCTTTTAAAAATACATTAACATGAACATTCCGTTATATCAGTATTCCTTCCGTTTAATTTTATAAATAGTTAATTCTAAAATAATTAACAAAAACAGTAAAAAAAAAATCTTAATATTTATTTTTAATTAATTACAATATATTTTTTGCTTAAAAAATATTTTTTAGGATAAAAATTCATTTTCATATTTTTGAAAAATTTAAAAATAAAAAATAAAAAAAAAATATTTTTTATTTTTTATTTTTATTTTAAAAAAAATAATTTAATAAAAAATTAAATTATTTCTTATTAAATTTTTTAATATAAATAAAAAATTTATTTTCATATATTTGATAAATTTGAAAATAAAAATAAAAATATTTTTTAAAAAATATTTTTTATTTTTTATTTTCAATTTTTTATTTTTTAAAAAATATAATAAAAATATTTTATTTATTTTATTTTCAAAGTTATAAAAAAAATATAAAAATATATTTTTTAATCCTGAAAATTTTTTTTAAAAGTAAAAATATGATGTAATTAATTAAAAATAAAAAATAATGACATTTTTATCTTTTTAATGTTCTTATTAATCATTTTACAGTTGATTAATAGTAAAATTGAAAAAAATAGTATAATAATATATTATGATATTCATCATAAAAAAATTAATATATTTTTTAAAAATAAGAAAAGTTAGTATAATTAATCTTTTTACAATCTCAAAATGAGATTTAAATTTTAAATTTAAATTAATACATTCAAATAAAAATTTAATTTATTTTGATTTCCTGTTTTGTACACAATAATTTTTTTAATCAAATAAAACACCGGTTAATTCAATAAAAAAGGTCACAGTAATAATTCAAAGTAATTAATGAATTTGTTTAATTTTAAAAAATATATATTCATGAGTTAATAGCATTACTCCTAAAAAAAATTAATTAGGCATATTGCTGTTAAGTAATTATCAGGATAAAAAAATAGAAATTGATAATAGAATTTTGAGAGGAAGGATTTTAATATTTAAATTCTATATTTTTTAATTTGTATGTACATTCAAATTTAAAATAATTTTTTTAAAATATTTAAATTATTACTTTTCAAATTGAGAACTAATTTTGTAATTGATTAAAAAAATTAATTAAAAATTTTGTAATTTGATTATTAAAAGTTGATATAAAATTTTATGAATTAAAAGTTTTGTAATTTGATTATTTAAAATTAGTATAAAATGTTATTTAGTTGGTTTAATTATAAATATTAAATTTATAATATAATATAATAAAAATTAATTAAAAATTTTATTTTAAAAATTTTAAAATCTTATTAAAATTTATTAATTCATATTGAATTATTTATTATTTTTTTAATTTCTGACCACGTCATTAATGATATAACTTTACGTAATTGCTTATGTAATAATGTGATTCCATATAATTATTGACATAACGTTACGATAAACCACATGTTAGTAATATTAATCTCATTATTCAAAATATCACTAAAATATTTAACAACAAAAAATTTTAAATTTTAAATTATAAAATAAAAATTACAAACTCTTAATACTAAAATCACGAAGCTATAACATACTTTTATGTTAATATTTATTCATTAGGAGTGAGAAAAATATCTAATGCAATATTTTATTACTATCATATTATTATTATTATTATTATTGTTATCTACTGCAATATTCTATATCTATTGCTATCTTCTCATTACTATTTTATTGTGATATATATTTTAAGTTAATTTTTCTATAATTTAAATATTTTAAAAAAAATAATACAATATTATTATTTATAAAATATCAAATTATATAATGAATAAAATTTTATTAGTTTTATTTATTTATTTTATTCGTATATATTTATTACTAAATCAACAAAAAGAAAGAACAATTTCAAGTTTTTTTTTTAATCTTTTGCTATTATTTACAGATAGAAAAATCATAATACAATAATTTTTAATTAGAAATTATAAAAAAAATATTTTTTACCAAAATAAAATAAATAAAAAATTAATGTGCAACGCATGTGATTAAAAAACTAGTTAAAATAATTTTCCATGCCCAAAAAATAATTATTGTTTTATTAGCTCAATTAATTGATGATAATGGACTAGCTTATTAGGCAGCCAGAAACTGGCACAGCTCCGAATAAACAGAAAATCTATGCGTATGAACCCAAGCTGAACACGAGAGATTAGCTGAGCTTGACCCAAAAGCAAACACAGCAATCGTGGTCCAGTCCAATTCTGCCCAGCCCATTTTAGACCCAACCAAGCAGCTCTATATAATAATATATATACAGCTACAAGTACAATCCTATAGTAATGACTTAAAATCAATGCATAATTCAAGATTTAATAATATAAAAACAGCTTATTAAAAAATAATTTAATGATAAGTATATATTCTCATAATTAATAAATTTAAAATAATTTTTTTTAAATACTCAAAATAAAAAATAATACAAAAATATTAATTAATCTAATTTATATAATCATGAACGCACATGGACTATGTCCTTGTATTAATTTATGTACGACCATATCTCATTACTTATTGGATTCATATCATGCCAATTGTTATAGAACTAGCTTGTGGCCCTAACACCAAAATTATTATTATTAAATATAATTAGAGTATGTTTTCTAGATCTTATTGATATAATTAATTAAAAAATGAAAATGTGATATTGTATAAAATGGATAAAAAACTATAAATCCTTAAATTCAAAATTATTACGTCCTGATGTCAGAGCGCGACGGTTTTAGGATGCAGAAGATGTCAATAACGACCGATACTCGTAAAATTCGATATCACATGCAATTATCTATATCCATCAATTTATTATTCGATTTATTTAGTTATTATTCATACTATCATTCTGTAATTTGGCTGTAACATATATCATAACATGTCATATCATTACTCGTACTCCATATGTTATAATACATGTTCATAAACTAACTAAACCATACATGACCCATGGAGCAACTAAATCATGAACATACAAAAATTATGGTATTTAATATAATTACATTGTTATGACCACTGCAGAAATCCACAGAGAGTCAAAAGTTGAAATTCTGCCACCTACTCTGTACTTAGAAATGGGAAACATGAAAAGAAGTGAGTATATAAGATACTCAGTGAATTTAATATACATCGATCATAAATACGTGAAGGATCATCAATAAAGTATAAGTAGATGAAATAATAAAGACAGTCTGCTTAATAAAATCAGAATACATAATCAAATACAGAGAATAACAGGAAAGTCAATACTCAAATCAATGGAAGTATATAAGATGCGTAAGACAGATACAGGGCTATGAAACGCATAGAATATGTGTAAAACACATAATCAATCTCATATCACATAAACTTAAGACTGATTAGGTCTTATGGCTAGAACCACCGTTAACCATTCCCAGCTAGGGTATCAATATATAATGTGCACATTGCCGACAGTATATATTCACTATCCTGTCGGAGCGGCAGCTCTGTCAAACCATCTCAAGGTCAATAAAAATATGAAACAAATCATTAGATACCATTATATAATAATGGTATCACCAAGTATCCATATCTCAATATCAATCAATTCAAGTTGCAATTTAAACAATGGAATAGTAATAATAAGTAGATATATAATGGTAATAGGTTTGACAATTAATAATGGAATGAAACATAGGTTAATCATATATGAACAAAAGGTTGTCACAATTGGCATGCCAATATAGCTGACGACGATGACATTCAAATGGTAGACATATGGATGAACAAGTGATAGGCCTATTATAAAATAAACTAGACATTTCATCAAATAATTGGTGTGCAACAAATGATGGACAATTTGACACAGTTATGGTGCAATTTCAACATTGCCCCAATATTCAACAAACAACACACAATGTAGGCATTTCAATAAGCAATAGATATACAACATTAAACAACAAATAAATGATCAAATAGGCTTAGAATTTCAAAGGAAAATTAAATAAAAATCAAAGGCATGAATAGTATTCTAGGTTCGGCCAAAATGAGGTTCACCAAAATGAATTCCAATCAACATTTTAATGCTTAAGACATGTAATTTAATGCATATTAAACCCACCTAGCATTTCAAATAGTTTTGAAAAATTGATTTCCCACCTATTGCTTCAAATGAGGCAAAACTTACAACTATGGCAATCTTGATTTTCTACAACAAATTAACCACAAATTATTTATCCATTAGCTTCCAATTAACATATTCTAAGTTTAAACAATATAAACCAATACAAAATCAAATAGCTAAATCAAACAACTTAGGCTAGGGTTTAGAAATTAGGAAAAAGTATTCAAATGCATTAATTGATGCAATCAAATACAAAACTCATCTAATTCATCATCTAAATCATCTAAATTAACCATAAAACTAAACAAACCAACTTGTTACTTCTTAGTGAAGTCCCACCCGAAATCTCTTTGCCAAAATTCCTTAAATTTCTTTAAGCTTCTAAGCAAAACAAGGATGGGGAATGGAAGAAATATGATTGATTTTAGGTTTTGTTTGATTTTTCCTTTAGAAAATTGCATAGAAATGGAGAAAGGAATGGTAGTGTGGTTTGGCCAACCAAGGAAAGGAAGAAGAAGAAGAAGAAAATGGATGGAAAATTGGTTAAGACATGCTTATATATTAAGTCATTGATGATAAATTTTATTTTGGTCCTTAAACTATCAAGAACAAGTAATCATACTTTGACCCCAACTTCTTTTATAATTTATTCTGACAATTCTGTTGATAATTGAATTTCAAAATAGTGTTTCAAAAAGCTTATTTTTGTTTATGTTTTATTATAAAAATAGTTTCAGAGTCATTTTGAAATTCAGATGGACCAATTTCCACTATACTCCTCAAAATTCCATTTATTTGTGATTTTGCCATCATTTACTTTTTCAGTATTCCTAAATATTTTTCACCTCTTTCTTTTTACCATAATTACACATGCATATATATGGTTATTTACCCTTGTTTAAAATCAGAAATTCATCTGTTGACCGAACTGTTATTTTCTCGGCAGTATTTTCGACACCGACGATTTCCAGAAAAATATCTCATTTGCATTCTAACTGTGTTTCTAAAATTATTTCTAATCATTTCGATGATTTCAAATTAGTAACTGAGAACAATAATATGCATTTAAAGATATGTCTTTCTAGGATATTACAAAAATATATACCCAATGCTTGAATTCAAAATATATACCCAATGACATAAAAAAAATTGTTCTTTACCTAATAGTTTATAGTCAAATATTAAACTCATAATATTCTTTTTTTAATAAAAATTTAACTCTAATCAAGATTCAAACTCAAGTTTTTTTTCTAAAAAAAATAACTTCAATATTACTAAATAAGAAATCAATTGAAACCCGAGAAGTAATATCGTTGTTAAGAATATTTATTCATTTCCATAGTATTTAGGTTCTATTTTTAAATAGAGACGTTGGGTGTGAAAAATCAGCCTTTATACTCATCAAGAAAGAGAATTTAATTTCAGTTGATACGTATCCGAAAATACTTTTAACAGATTGAAAAAGAAATATAAAATAATTAATATATAAATGATCATTTTTTTAACAAATGTTGTAAGAGGATTTATTAAAAATTATAAACTTAAAAAATATTATATAAATAAATTTAAAAATAAAATAAATAAATAAATAATATAGATTCTGATCTAATCATTTGAAATAAAATTTTTTTTTTTTTTCATTCAACTCATTTTTATATTAATTTATTTATATTTTATTATTTTATTTTATCTAAAATAATTATTTTTAATAAGTGTTATAATAACATTTGTTAGAAAAACCAATAAACAATAATATAAGAGAATAATTTCCACATTTACGGCTGCATCCTTTAGATATTTTCAATATTATAAATAAAATATGCATTACATATATATTTATAGAGAGAGAGAGAGAGATTTGATAATATTAATCCCATAAATTGGATGATAGGTGATTAGGTGGTGGTGCATTACGTTGGGGCATTTCCATCTCATATACGTTACTCAATATCGACAACGGTTCTTGTTTGTGTTTTTCTGTTCTTATGATCTTATCCATAAACTGGACAAAACCAAATCCGTTACCAAAATCTACCCTTTCATCATCATCATGCCTATGTCATTTTGATGTGCGCTTGCGTACTCTCGTCGTGCCTCGCGTGACCACCATCCCTTTCTCACACGTGCCTATTAACTAACCACGTTACCAAGTCAGATCATTTGTTCAACTATCTCCCTCTAATGCTTGCATGTGAAGAATTTTGAAAGGCAAATCATCTGCATCGGATCTTATTTAATTTGGAATTATTTGATTTAATTTAGTTATTTTTAGTTTATTATATTAATTTTATTATTTTTTTAAATACTCATATTTAAAATATTATTATTATTATATATTTTCTAATTTTATTTTTATTTTTTAATAATTAAAATATATTTTTTAGTTTAAATTTATAATTTTAATATAAAAATAAAAATATAATTATATATGTAATGATATTAATATAAATTAATAAAATATATATTTAATAATTACCTGTTAAATTAATATATAAAAAAATAAAATCAATTATAATTTAAAATGAATGTAAAATAAAAATAAAAGTATTTTTTTTTTTATTGAGAAAGTATATAAAAAAGAGAGTTTTATATATATATATATATATATTCATCTAAAACTGACTTTGAAAATGGTTTCATCTTATATTATAAATAATAATAATAATTTAAAAAAAAAAAAAACAAAGGTGCAATGAGAATTGTGATTATACCTTGCTTCGTGAGGTGGAGAAGTGGAGGGAGAAGGTAATGGTTGTGGTGGTGGTGGGGCTAAGTGGGGCCAATGGAACACAATAACTCATTGAAAGGGTCCACACCTGGGTTGGCCGACATTGGCAGATAATATTTTCACATTAATATATATATATTAATAGTAATTATTTAAAATCTGTTATGAAATGGGAGTTGTTGTTTCCTCGTAAACCGAAATATTTGTCTCTTAGCCGCATTTTTCATGCCGTCTGGCATATTCTTATAGTGGGTCCAACGTTCCACCGACCACCCACCCAAGCTTTGTTTGCTTGTTTTTTTTTTGTAATTGGTATTTGGTAAGATAGACTCTTGGGCTTTTTCCTCTTCCCGCTTTCCATGTTTTGAACGAACAAGTCTATATGTCTTTAGACTTGCACAGGAGTGAAATTAGACATAAAATTATGAGAGACTAAATATAATATTATTTTTTTAAAATTAATGAAAAAATTTGGATAATTTTTTTAATTTTAATATGTTATATTTATATAAAAAAATATAAATAGAAAATAAAATATTTTAAAATTTTGAAAAACTATTTATATATATATTTTTAAAATATATAAAAAATATAAATAAAAAAATACACTTTTAAAAATTTGGGGCCATAAGCTCAAATAATGTTTTACATGCCATATAGTATAGTATTATGGATTTTTCGCGGTACTGGTAACATAAGCATCACCCGTTTATAGTTAAGTAATCAAATATTCATATTATAACATAAAGTTAAAATATCAAAATCCAAAAACCTTTTTTTATTTTAAAAAGTCTCTCTCTTTATATATATATATATAAAATATTAGATAAATTTCTACTCCTATTTTTTCATAAAATTTTACTAAAAATTTGCTAAAAAAATTAAAATTTGGACTAATAGTATAATTCACCACCGTCTATAAATTATCAACTGATAACATCAATTGATCAATAGTTGAGGGGGAAAATGGTTTTATTAATTCAAGACACTATTAAGAGTAATTTTAAATTGGGAATGAAAAATATAAGTAATTAGTTTATGATGGTGGCTAGTTTTAGTTATTTTAATTAGTATTTAATATATTAATATGTGTTGTGTGTATTTGTATTCTTAATACTTTTTTATATTTGTAATTCTTTCTATTCATAAAAATTAACATGTATTACCGTATCATTTTAAGAAAGTATTGAATTTATTTTTTTATTTTGTTTGGATTCAGTTCAGTATTTTTTAGTGAATGTTTGGTCTCAATTAGATCAATATTTACTTTAAGTGATAATTGAATGTGAATTTACAATTGTTATTTTTTAGGAGAAGTATTATGATTAATATATGGTGAGAGCTTATAAATTAATTGAGTAGTTATAGTCATTTTAATAATAATAGTGTCTAATATATTGATATGTATTGTGTGTGTATTTATATTCTTAATACTTTCTATTCACATAAATTAATACTTTAAATATATTTTATTTATTTATTATTTTTTTTCAAATACAAGTCAGGTTATTTTGTATTATAAGTATTTGAATTACATAAAAATTAATCAAATTGATAAAATTGAATTGATCTAATTTCATCCAAATCAAATATCATAGTTTATAGTATTTTATGGTTGGTTACGGTTTTAAAATTTTTATAAAATGAATTTTTAATTTGATTTTAGTTTAAGAAAATAAAAATTCAATTAAATAAAATCGAACCGATAATATAATAAAATTATTATTTTTAGATATGTATTTTAATACTCTTAAAAATAATTTTTAAAATAAGCTATGAAGATTTTATTAATACCGTGCTAGTCTTTATTTTTTTATATTTTATATTTTATATTTTTCATATCGGTCATGTAGGTTAAAGTTGTCATATAAATTAATAATATATTATTAAATAACTATTAGTTGGAGAATTAGAGAGTTAGACTTTATTTTTAAGTAGAACAATCTATCAATTACTTTTGTCATTATTTTATAATAGTTGGAGTGTATTTTTTAAAATATTTTAGTAATTTTTTAGTTTTTCAAAATATAATTTTATTTTAATATTTGTTAAACTTATATGATATCTTTAAATTTTTTATTTTTGTTAAATCGACCTAACTGACTATTTAAACCGAATCTAAATAGTTTTGATTTTGATATTTTTTAACATTACTTGATTTGGTTATGAGTTGAAATATTTAAAAATATAGTTTATAGATTTGATTAAAATTATTTACTCTAAACTAATCAAACCAAACCATTAACACTCCTAACAAATATATATGTTGAGTTACACATCAAATTAACACCCAAATCTTTTTTTTTATTATTATTAAATTTAGATATAATTATGGATCGGGTTGGGATGGACGACCTACAATATTTTTATTTTTTTTAAGAAAAATAAAATTAGAAAATATTTTTTTTAAATGAATTGAATTATAAATAATAAAGAATAATTACTATTATGATTGAAAAAAAAAACTCAAATTTACTTGTGTGAACTAATGACATTCTAATTTTTTATTTTATTTTCATTCAATACATTTTTTTTCCCAAAAATAATGTCCCTTTTTAGTTTTATAATTACTAGCTGTGTAAAACTTATTTCTGGCCAAATTGCAAAAGGGATAAATTATAAAATTTAGTTTTTTAGTCAATAATTTCACATATTAAGTGAATCTTATGAAGATATAAAATTTTAATATATATATATTTGAATAAAGAATTAATATGTTTTAATTATTACAATTTAATTATTACTAGTCGAAACTCCCAATCCAAACTGTTGAAAATTTAATTACGTCTCATGAGATTAATTACTGTCAAGTTCACATATCACAGCGAGAATACTGCATTGCATTCATATATGTTACCCTCTTATGGAAATAAATCTGTTTGCTACTTAATTGACATAAATTAAACATGTTGTAACATAAATATTACTATCTAATTAACTATTAATTAATTGACATTATTATTTTCACAGTTTATATTGCTATTATCATAGATAATATATCATTTCGATCATCTTTTTTCAAAATATTTTAACTGTTAAATATTTTTTATCAATAATGTGGCGCACATAGAGATGTATGAGATAGAAAGTGAGGTACCAAAAGAAATAAAAGCTCTGAATTATTAATTAATAAGACAAAATAAACTCTCTCTCCATAAAAAAAAAAATTATTTCTATTTTCACATAAATTAAAAAAATTAGTTAATTTAGTTAAAATAATAATTTTTATTTTATATTTTCACAAATACTCTTTATTTATATTATTAAATAATTATCTTGAAAATAATTATTATTTAATGCTAATTTTATAAACCAATAAAATATCATTACTAATAAAATTTTATTTAATATTAAATCTCACCACCTATAAAATTTTAGCCAATAAATTTTAGTCATAATAAATTGAATGTTTTATCAAAATTAATATATATAATTTTCTAGTCAAATATTCATATTTCTAACATGCATGTTTTGTTTAGTCCAATAAAATTAATTAATTATTTGTTGATAAAAATATGGTGTTATGAAATATTAAATAAAAATATATTAGTAAATTAATATATCAACTACCACTCAAACAATGAAAGTGAATTATAACTCTGAATCGACGAAAAAGAAAAGTGAGCCTTTTTTTTCAGACAGATAAAGTATTAGACTGTGATAATAACAATATATACTGTGAAAATAATAATACTCTTAATTAATTCATCAATAATACTATAAAAGAATATATATATATATATATCAAATGAGATAACTGAAAATTAAATAAATAGCCATGAACCAACATTTCAAAATATTCATGTATGAAATTATGAAATAGATGGATTAAATTGAATTAGCACAAAAATATGAGAGTAAAAGAAATTAATATTGGGTGTTTTTTCTCATTATCTGTCTTGTTTCACTTTTCTTTACTAATGGGATTACATATCCATTTTCTACTTATTTTAATTTCTCTTTCATTTATAGGAATCGCCAACATTTAAAAATAAAATTTATTTAGTTTTAAAAAGAAAATATACAATAAAATTGAAATTTGCTAATTATGTTTGGATATAATAAAAAATATATAAAAATATATTTATTAATTTAAAAAATTATTATATAGGATAAAAATATAATTCTCTTAAAAGAAATATGTTTCCGTCTTATCTAATAATTTTTATTTTAATTTATTGATCACCGATCATAACACAAATATATAGTTATTACCTTCTTATACCATACACTAAATGTGGAATATATAATATTTTTCATTAATTAGGATTTAAATTTAAATTTTTCTTAATTTTAAATCAGAAAATCTACATTTAATCGAATAAAAAAGTATAATCTTATATGAAAGTGGAAGGAAATATATGACAAATGAAACAACACAATTACGCAATCATTCCATTCTATGCCAACACCATTCTCATGAATAATTTCCTTTTTCTTGTCATTTTCGTATCCACAACTTTCAAGGTTCATGTCAGCTCTTCCCTGTGCCCACATTTTTTTTTTATTTATCAAAATTCATTATTATTAACATTCTTGTTCTCTAGCTCCATCGTTGTTCAAACTCCATCATTTCGTATCCTAACTCTTTCTAGTAATTGATCAACGAATATTTAGTCCATTTAGTTATGTGTTATTGAAATAGTTAGAAATCTCAAATTTAAGTTCAAATTAAAACTAATATAAGAAAAATAATTAATGACGAGCAACATGAATGGTGATTAACTAGAGATAAATTTTACTAATAAAATGAATTTAGTACTTGATTTTATTATTGTTATATAAATTTAATTTACTTATTCTCATAATTTTTCAATATCTATCGTTTAAAATCTCATCACACGAATTAAGAAAATTATTATATTATCTCAATTCTAAAATAAAAATTCCAAAATATCCTTTTTAATTTTGATGCCGAGAAATAAAAACAACTAATACAAATGGTTTGATGGAGAAAAATAATATCCTTAAGTTTCTAAAAGGACAATTATTTTGAAAAAAATTATTTAAAATCATAATTATTACAAATTTAAGTGAATAACAATTAATTCATTAATTATAATTTTATATTAATTACACCAAATCCTAGCTAGAAACCCACCAATTTAATTTACACAAAGAAACATTTTTTTTTTTAAATTTTATAAGAGTTAATGCTGACTTAAGCATTATATATATATATATATATATATATATATATATATATATATATATATATATATATATATATATATATATATTATTTTGTATGCCACATTAAATTTCCAATAATCTAATTATAATTCAATCATAATAAACTAAAAAAATTAAACTAGATATGATAAAAATAGTGAAATTTTCAACAATCATAGATATAATAATTTATTAAATACATAAAATATATTTTGTAGGTAAATGTGTTCTAACAAGAGGGCATGCCCTTACTTAATGGTCGCTAGTAGCATTACTTTTGCCCTTTTTAGGGGACATAGAAAAACTCTATTTGATCAAAACCTAATCCAATCCATGAAGATTCTCAAGTGGGAATGAAAGATTCTTTTCTTCATTATTATTGGAAGATGTTACCATTTGTCCAAGCACAGTTTTCTAATCCTACTTTTTTTTTTTTCTTTTTCTTTTTTAATTACTATCACCCAATTATTTTCTTTGACTGTTAATTTTGACCAGTCAACTACTATAATGTTCTTTTGGCCCCACAAACCCCACCTTAGGTTAGGCCCCACCACAATTTTTTTCATGGTTTTGATAATCAAAAACTAGTGATTTGTTTATTGTCATGATGAGAGAGATAAATAGAGCAAAATTCATGGGATCCAAAGGAGATATATATCTACTAAACAAGTGGGGGATCAATCATTGTTTGTTTATGATTTTCTACTCCAGACAGATATGATAGCTTAGAATTTTGGTTTGGTAACATAGAATTTCTCGCCAGTCCAAGAATCTTGCTCTATAAATGGAAAGATTTAAGACTATATTTGAATAGATGGAACTTAGAAAAAAGAAAATTTAGAAAATTTATGATTCTGGCAAAATTTATTATACAATTAGTAAAAAATAGTAGAAATATTATCTAAAATATATCATTCATCATAATCTCTAATTTTAAAATTTTTTAAAATCTTATTATTAGTGAAATTTTAAAAAATTTCTCATTTTAATAAATGAAAAATTTTATAAATTATTTTTTATTACAAATTTCTCAATTTTATTTTTATTCTAAACAAGTTAAATTATACAAATTCATGAAATATAAAATTTAGGATTTTAATTTTATAGATTCTGATAAATTTTATGTATTTCAAATTTTTTAATTTAAACGTGGCCTAAAAAAAAAGCAAAAAGCCTCGAAGCGGACAAGCCAAATGACCATAATAAAAACCTTTATATATAATTTTAAGAGGTATGTGTTCTTAATTGTATAAAGATAATGTTACCATGATGTTCAAATGTGATATTTATACATATTAATTGCTTTTATAGTTAGATTAAGATATGAATGTATGAAATTATTCAAATTGATACATTTAAAGATAGTTCTTAGGTGTCTTGATTAGTAAATATATATATTTCTAAAAAAGAAATTTGATGAAATAACTCCATCAAATTGATAAACAATCACATCATTTCGTGGAAATAAAAGAACTCTCAATTGATTATATTATTTTTTAAGTTATAATATAAAAAAAGTATAATTCTTTATATATATATATATATATATATATATATAATTGCTTGTCATAAAAAGAAAGAAAGATCATAAACGAAATATTTGACTTTCGATATGTTTTTTTTTTTTAATATCTCAAAAATATTATCATCTTTTTATTAATAATATTATTTTTACTTGATTTATTTTTTCTTGTTTACCCCTTATTGATATTTATCTTATTTTAAAATATGAAATTAATTTAAAACTTCTTCATACAAAATGTTATTTTCATTTGATTTTCTACCTTTTTAAAAAATAAGTTATTATTATCAAAGTATAAAAGAAAAAAGAAGAGAGACAAACATGCAATAGTACTTAATTTTGTGGTTTTTATTTGATAATTAGATAATATAATAATCATTTATCATGTGAGTGGATTGCATGTTACAACTATATATTTCAAGTTCTGATAATTAAACAATAGTTCCTAATAATGATTTGTTTTGCTTTATAGATGTGTTTTCTTAATACTGCAATTTTCACAGATGAATGATCCTCCTGTTGGGTAGACTTCAAATTAATAATAATAAATTGGCAAACAATAGGTCACTATATGCCTAAATGATGGATTTTAGCCCCTAAATACTAGATGGAATCCAGAGGAATAATTCAATCATTTCTTTTTTCTTTATATTTTATATATTTGTTATTGATTTTAATCAAAATACTGTTTAATTTGTTTATAATAATTTGAAGAATTCTCATTATTTTTTTTTCATACATAATTTGAAAAAAAATAATTATCCATATAAAATTTAAAATAAATCATATTTATTAAAATTTACTACATACAATATAATAATTTATTTTAAAAATGAATCTTATATGAAATTTGTTTGCATTCAAATGAAATAAATTTTATTTTCATTAGATTTTAAACATAAAAATAAAATGAAATTACAAAAAAATTGCTAATTTGAGTTGTGGGATTATATATTTTTATCTCATTAGATTGTTGTATATATATATAATGTAGGCAAAATTTTTCCCAATTACATAATTTAAGCCTTATAATATGTTTGATGCAGGGAGAATTGTAACTTCCTATACTTATATTGTGAATAATTTTTGTTCATTTGTTAAATAGCTAGATTGTTAATTTAGGTAGATAAGCTTAGAGTAAGTGATCCGTTAAGCATTATTATTAATAATTATTATTACTGTTATCTTTGGTATAGGCCTCTGGGGATTAAACTTCAAGCATAAGAAAGTAATTAAGGATGTTTTGTCTGATCCTATTTTCCTTAATCTAAGTTTTGTTGGTTAGTCATTGTCAAATGTACATATAAGTGAAGTGTGTAAATTTGCTTTCTAGTGAATTGCATGTATTATAACTCTTATATTATAAATATTAAGAGTTTATATAATTTTAAAAATACAAATATCAAAAATTAACTTATTTGGGTTGGTGAGCCCATTTGTATATACACTCATTCAACATATTGTATTTAAGAGTTGACATTTGTAAATTTATAATGAAAAATGAGTGATAACTGAAAACTTAACATAAATAAAAAAAAATAAATTTGAAAGCTCATTACTGAATAAAAAATAATTAAATGAAATTCACCAAGGAGCGAAATTGAAAATTCAACACAGGTGAAAGATAATTAAAAAAAATTCATTATATTTTTAAATAATATATTTTTAGATTAAAAATAATTTCTTTACATCAATTTTTTTAAAAGAAGGGTCCTGTTTGAATTTTAAGCATATTTAATAATTTTTAATCAACATTTTTAATATATAACTTTTTTTTAAAATAAATTTAACTCCAGCTGAGACTGAAACTGAGTCTCGAGACTTTACAGTTTTATAAACGAATTCAATATCATTAAATCAAAAACTTATTAGTTGTATAATATTCTTCTTCATTAACAGTTTAATTAACAGTAATCTAAACAAATCTTTAAAGATATCAAAATCAGTTAATATAAAGGTTGTTGTTCTTAATGGATCAAATTACATACAAGTCCACGAGAACTTAAAGAGGGATAATAAAGAAATTCTTATGCTTAAGTTAATTGTTAGGTTATAAAGGTGATAGGTAAATAAAGATGTAATTTGAGGTCCTAATTATTTATTGGATTGAGATGAGAGTGACTTGATAGAGTCCATATTTGTCTATGTCTAATTAATTAAGCTAGTGGTGGGATGACAATAATGTTATTTTTGTCATTTATACTATATATTTTTCACAAATATATGCATTTAATTTTGATGATTTATTAATAATTATTGTACGTAGCATTAATGAATTAAAAAAATAAAATTAACAAAAAATTTTGTCTACATGTATTTACTAAAAAAATCAATGTTTCTCTATAAAATCTGATTTTGAGACTCTTAGTTAAATTATCAAACACCATCGGATGAATTATGAAATTACTCTGAGAAAAAAATTTAAAATTTAAAATTAAAAAAATAAAATTATAAATTTATCATTATATAAAAAATAAGTTTTCAGATATTTTAGTTCCTTGTATTTTTTTTTTCCTGAAAAATTTTTATTTTCTCCAATTTTTATTCTTCTCCACTAAATTAATGTTTACTAACATAGGCTAAAATAAAATGGGGTATTATTGGTTTCGATCCCAATACACTTTAGAAGGTGTAATGAGCTTGACTAGTCATAGAAAATGTTCTTACATGGACCACTATTTCCATACACATCCACCATCCAAGCAAAGCAAATACAAATTCCACAAGTGGGGCTAATGCTATTGATTGTCATGGATAATCATTGCAATCCAAAGAAAAATACTGAAATTGTTTTCAAAATTATAAAATATTAATTTAAATTTAATAGATATTAAATTTTCTTAAAAATAAAATAAAATTTAAAATAAGAAGGAAGATCCTCTTCTAACTTTCTTTCTTCTTCTCCTCCTCCTCCTCCTCCTCCTCAGTCTTACTGTCTGTCATTATTATTATTATTATAAGTCCACATCAATGGAAGTGAAGGACTCTTGAAAACAAAACACACAAACACTCATACAACAAAACAGTCCACCAACAACTACTCAAATCAGAATCAAATATCTATCAATCAATCCAAATCACAAATTAACACTTTGGTTGCTGATTGGGCCCCTCATATCAGTCCAAAATAACCCAATTAATTTATTTAGTTACTTTCTTGGACCAAAATCTTTGTTTTTCCATGCGAACTCTCAATTTTTTATTTTATTAAGATTTTTTTTTTAACATGAGGTTTATATACTCTATTTGCTGTGTCAAAAAAGAAATCCTAGCAGTAAAATATTATAGTTCTTACAAGAATGCACAATTATATAATGTTTAAACTGTTGGGAAAAGTATTATAATAGAATAATGAGAAAATATATAAAGAATTTATAAGAGAATAAATATTAGAATTAATATAAAATTAATTAATTTTATCTGAATAAATTTTAATATTTATTTACTTATAAGTTTATGTGTATACGGGTTCATAAATATTAATACATTATCAGAATTTCATTTTCAAATGTACTAGATCTTATAACCTATTAGAGATGATAATTTTGATCCGACTCGCAGATACTCGTCCTGCTCCTATTCGATTATCCGTCTCGTTTAGTAAATGAAGCGGGATTGATTTTTTATTTTACACTCGTATTGGTTTCGGGTCAGATAATGGTTATATTCGCCTCGAATCCGACCCTATTATATATATATATATA
>CANXYC011349983.1:0-22014 GCA_948193065.1 Aleurites moluccanus
TTTAGAGGTGAGTTATCTAAATATATCACTGCTTGTCTTACTCTATTGTATTTATTTATACCTTCTACTTTTGACTTTTATTCCATTCTAAATTGGTTTTGCTAAAATTTGATTATATATATATATATATATATATATATATATATATATATATATATACATAGAAATAAATAAAATTCACTATTTATTTTCATTACTTGAATATCTATTCCATTGACTTTTGATTATTGATATAGAACCTTAAATGTGATTATTTGTTAAATGGCTATTTTATGTGAATCCCATTGTTACAATGATATGATTATGACAGAAAGGCCCACCAATGGGGTATGGTTTACTACATCGACATTGTGCGCAATGAGTATTCTATGCTAACCCTAGCTAGGAGGGGATAAGGTCTTAGCCATAAGGTCTGATTAACCTTATGCTCAAATTGATTGATTGCTACCGAGATATATAGCTTTTCTATATGGATTATATGGACCCAAAATTTTCTGTCATACTTATTATTATTATTGACTCACTAATTCATTGAGTAATGACCTGTAACATCCTAGGTGAAACCCTAGTACCTAAACCCTAGTTAGAGATTCTAACCTTAGCACCTAAACCCTAGTCGGAGTTAGGGGGTGTTTATATGTGGTTGATTGTTATATGTGTCATATGATTTATTTGATGTGTTTATATGTGGTTGATTGTTATATGTGTCATATGATTTATTTAATGTGTTTATATGTGATTGATTGTTATATGTGTTACATGATTTAATTGATGTGTCTATAGGTGTGATTGATTATTATATAATGTTATATGATTTAATTGGTGTGTTTACATGTGTGTTTAATTGCTAATTAATTATTCAGGGATAATAAAATAAATAAATAAAATAAAATAAAATAGCTCAATTGGGTTAGAAAAATAATAGGACTTGATTGCAAAAGGAAATAAATAGGAGGAATTTAATTGGAAGTTTGTAGGACTTAATTGGGATAAAAGAGATGGAGGGAGGAGTTAGTGGCAATTTGGTGTACCATGATCCAATAGAACCATGTATTGGTGCATTTAAATCAAATAGATGCATGTATAAGGCTTATAGTTACGTTTGTGAGATTGAAACACTTGATCACTCCAAAAATCCCACTAACTAATAAACAAAGGAATAAAAATCTGCATTTTTGTCAAACAATTTCCCAAAACCGTGAACCACCAAAACCTTAGAGAAAACTCCTTCTTCTTCCTTCCATTTGGTTCGGCCATTGAAGTACCTTGGAGCTTTGAAGTTTTTCTTTCAAGTTTTGGTAGATAAAAGCCTATTATCTTCATCCTTTCTTCATCCAAGCTTCAAAATTTAGATTTGGTGTTGTTTGAGAGACTTAGGGTTTCGGTTTCTTCAAGAGTTCAAGGTAAGTTAAAAAAAAACTGGTTTGTTTAGTATTTATTGATGTTTAAATGTTGGTTAGAACCTTGGTTTGGGGAATTTTTCTTTTGGTTAGGGAATTGGCAAGGTGACCGAAATCAATTAGGGTTTTGGGAAAATTTTGATACTTTGTTTTAATTGTGAAATTGATGATGTAATTGGTGTTGAATATATGTTAATTACATGATTTATTTATCAATTGAACATTTGTTATGTGTTTTCCATTTGGACCGAATTCAAATTGGGAATTTGGGGAAATTTTGCTTCTTTGTTCCAATTGTGCAATTGAAGCTGTAAATGGTGTTAATTGAATGTTAATTGAATGGTTTGATTAAGAATTTAATCTTTGATTTTATATTTCTATTTGGACCAAAATGAATTGGGGAAAAAATTAGGGAAAATGGCCTTTGATGATTTGATTGAGCAATTGAATGTATATATGATGCCTAATGGATTAAATTGAGGTGAATTGAATATTTAATCATGAATTGAAATTGTTTGGTTGGATTGAACTTTGGACCGAATGAGGAAGTAGGGTTTTGTGTAAAATTTACTTCTAAAATTCTGCAATTGAGTGTTTAGAACTTAAATTGGTATGTTGAATTGATGTTTGGGTGTTTGAATTGGAAGAATTAACTTCAAGGGAAGAAAGCTCCTTTGGGCCGAATGCTATTTTGGGGAAAATGGGAAATTTGTTTGGTTTTCGTTGAATTGATTTGTTACAAGTGTAATTGGTAGCTTGAATTACATGATTGTATATTTAATTAAAGAATTTAGGGTTGGTTTGGAAAAACCGCCCAAATCCGAACCTAATTAGGGCAAACTTGAGAAAATTGATTTTAATTAGTGCAATTGAGCTTGGAAGGGTTCAATTGGTGTGTTTGATTAGGGAATTGTGGAGTTTAATTGCAAAAATGAGATTTTGACAATTTGGGCCCTATGGGCAGAATGGGAATTGGACCTTAAGTTAGGGTTTTTGGTTTGCTATATGTGTGCAATGGATTTGTGCATGTAATATGGTTATTTGATAGGTAATTGTAGCTTATAGGAAGTGATTTGCATGTTTGAATTGAATATGTAATGTGTTTAGGTCCTTATGACCAATAAAGTTCAAAATGCTTTGGCATGAAACTTAGGCTTGAACGTGAACCCAAACTTATTGTGCTTATAAGATGTGCTATTAATGTTGTATGGAAAGAAATTTGGATTTAAACTCCTTTTGAGTGTTGTCTTGGAATGACCAAGTGACTTAGTGAAATGAGAGTTTTGAAGGTGAAAGTGGATATGTGTGTCTTGTTGAAATGTATGTGTATGTGTGTTTGAATATGATATATTGGTTGATATAGTGTCTTATCGGAGAGTTGGTATGTGTATAGGGAATCCTCCAGAGGAAAGGAGAAGGTGACAGAGCAGTAGGTGCTCGGAGTCTAGGAGGGGCATTTTGGGCTTTTTGCACATAATGTGGGTTTATATATATGTTATTGCATTTCTAGTTTAAGGTATTGTCATTTGAATATGTTATAAGACCTTTGGTCATGTTGGATTGATTTTAGACCGATATGGTCAAAGTTGCCCCTAAACGTGCCAATCGGCCAAAATTGGGGTTGCCGAAACGGCATAAACTGACCTAAAATTTGAATAGCTATAAAAATTGTTCTATAAACTGGTTTGACCTCAAATCAAGCCTAATCACCTTATATATATGTATACTTGTATCTTAGATGTTAATTTTGCATATCATATATTGATAACATGTAAAATCAGAAAGTCACTGAAAAACGAAAAACGAACCTGTAATTTGGTAAGTCGCTGTGACAACGCAACTGGGCCCGACGGGCCAATTTTGTAAGTTATTCCTGATTGACTTTATATTTGTTCATATGGATAAATTAGCTATATTGCACCTTATATGAGTTGTACTTGTTGTATTTTCATCATATTTTGGAACATTCGCATATGGTAACATAACAGGGCTACTTCGATGGTGTAGCGGGTAATTCTATCGACCGTGTGCACACTGGTACTACTTGCCCTAGCTAGAGATAGGGATATGGCTCTAGCCCTAAGAATTGATCCTCCTTATGACATTTATATGGAATTGGAGATGTGGACAGAAGGGACAGTACTACTTGATTATTTGACCCAATCTTGTTTTACCTTATGCATTTGATCCATTATCTTATATTGTCATATCTTATCAATATAATTGTCATCATATCTATAATTGTCTTCATATCGATAATTGTCATCATACCTATTGTTGTCATTAATAATCAAATGTGTATTCATAAATTAGTAATGCATTTCATATGTATAGATCCACTGAGCATTTTTATACTCACCCCACAATGTTGAATCCTTTTCAGGGAAAGAGTGAGATGCGGACATCCTCAGCTACTTTTGTATTTCCAGCCGTGGAGTAGATGTATAGTCCTTCCCTAGTGTAGCATAGAGTACTCCATGATATTATTTGTAGATATTTATATGTATTATTTGTGGACATGTATGGACTGTAATTATAGGTCATGATGTGAATGTATATGTATGTATATACTGTAACAGGGGGTGCAGCTACTATGGTATGCTTATTTTGTATAGTTATATGTATGAATTGTAATGTATGCAGTTGTTATATGAGTTGATATAAGTATGGTATGATATGAGTTGTGTATTGGAGGTTGACCTGGGAGTTGATATTGTTTAGAAGTGATTTTCTCTGTTTTTAGCATGAGGGTAAATGTTAAGATTACAGGGGAGACTCTGTCTAATTTTCTGTAAAATTTAAGAGTAAAAAGAAAAAAAAATATTTCATAAAAATGGTTAAGTGTAATGAAAGCATGTAACTTGGGTTATTCGTGGTACTGGTTGTATGAACTGTTCCCGTACCTTAGGACTGTCACAGCCCTATAGTGTAGGATGTGACATGACCTATGTGTTCCATATTTCTTTATTGACATCATCTCTATCTGTTTATTGTAAACCAATATTTTCAAATATATCTTGCTAGCCTTTTTTTTTATTATTGAAAAGAATTGACCTTATAAGTATAATTTATGTATTTTACTCACTGAGTTTTACTTACATCGTTGTGGTTTATTTTTTTTTACATAAGCGACTTAGATAGTGACAATTTCAGCTCTCTTTCTTCTTCTCGCTGGGAACTTACGTTATCTATATACGGTTTGGGATATTTTGGACACTGTATCAAATTCTAAAATTCAGCTCCATGATTTTGGCTTAAATTTTGTCATATAAATTTGTAAACTCTTAATCAACAAATACTTTGAAATATAAATATTGAATCTAAATTATAATGAATCTAGTTAAGGTTATGTAAATAATTATGGAAGTGTTTATGTGCATTTTTGGTGTATTGGAGTTGAGGGTATAAGGAGTGAAAATTTTCTTTTATTAAAAGACCCAATTTTGGGTCGAAAATAGTATGAAAAGTATAGGAGAAACTTTGATAGTTTTTCTGTAAATTGATAAGTCGGGATTCTATGGGTGTAGATGGCTTTATGCTTTTATTGTACCCTAGGATCGTCACATCCCAAAAGTGAGATGTGACAATTTTGGAATACTAATCATAGTAGTTCCGTAGATTGAATTGTATTAGATTGAGATATGATTAAACTTATTGGTAATCCTTATTCCTTATTGATGATGATATTTTGTCTTTTGATCAATAAGAAACAAATGATATTGTATTAATGGATTATTTATATATTGAAGTATATTGCATGGTTATAGAATATTATTGATAATTATTGATTCAGATTTAGGTTTTACGGATTTATGGTGGCTTTAAACCTACCTGTGCCCAATAACTATCACACTTTTAGTTTTGAAGTGTGACAATAAATATAATTTTTATAAATTTTATTTATAAATAAAAGTCTAATTTTCAGAAAGATTTTAATGTTCTTTCATAGTTATTCTATAACATAGAGTGCATGTTTTATTATTCTTATAAAGGACAAATTTAAGTAAAAATTACAACCCAAAATGAGAAACAAAACGAATCTGTATTGCATATAATTTAAAGAAAGTATAGTTGGAATTAACCACCACTATAAATAAACAAGAAGCTAATAATACTGAGAATTGTCGTCGACTAAGATTAAATAACTTTCAAATTTTTTTTATTGAGATAAATTTTATTTTAAAAAGTAATAGGTCATTTTAATTTATAATAATAATAATAATAATAATAAGGTAAATAGATAAAATTTTTATATATTAAATTGAGGTAATATCATAAATTTATAAATAAAAATATTTATAAATTTTATAAAAGAATTAGGATTAAAAATAAAAATAATACAAGTTTATAGAAAAATATGAGTTTTTTTTATCGTTTTAGAATTAAAAGATAATTAATTATGATTTTCCCCCTATATAATTATCCAATATATTAACTCACCCGATCTTTCAAAAATACACTAATTTTTCTTGATGAATATCACAATATACTATTAGACCATTCCATTTAATTTTGTTGTTAGTTAACTCTAAAATAATCAATAAGAATAATATTACCTTTTATTTTTAATTAATTATATCATAATTTTGCTTTAAATTTTTTTTTTTCAGGATTAAAAAATATATTTTTATTTTATTTTTTAAAAAATAAAAAATATGAAAATAAAAAATAAAAAATATGAAAATAAAATTTTTATTTATATTAAAAAATTTAAAAAGAAATAATTTTTTTTTTAAATTATTTTTTAAAATAAAAATATTTTATTTATTTTTTATTTTTAAATTTATTAAAAAATATTAAAATAAATTAAACGAAAAAATATATTTTTAAAAAATTACGAATCACGAGCGTGTATTGAGTCATTTTAGCTGACAAAATAATAGTTATCCGATTAAAAGGCCATATAAGGCGTTGGTCAAGAGGAAAACTACCAATGAAATTAACTCACAAATTTTAACATAGAATAGAAATTCATTGTCTTTCAATTCAAAGCTTGATTCTGATTCTTGGGGTATTGAAATGGGAACGGCGGGACTAGCGCCGGGGCTCTCTCGCAAGCTCAAGAAAGTGTTGGAATGTCGTACGGACACGCCGGATCTGGTAGCCTCTCTTGATACTCTCTCCACTTTTTACTCTGAGAATACTCCTCAGGGCCGGCGCAATCTCAGATCCACTATCGAGAAGCGCTCTCTCCATATCAACCTCCAGTTTCTCCAGGCCTCCACCGCTGCTCAGCAGGTTTATTTTTCACTTTCTATATATATAAATATATATGATTTCTTCGGATTTTTAACTGTTGTTTCTAGGCTTTGGATCAAGTCGAAGAGGAGGTTAATGCACTTGCTGAATGCTGCGACAAGTATTTCTCTCTCTCTCTCTGTTTATGCTTTTTCAAATTACAATGAATATTATTATTGGGTAATCTAGGAGGATCCAACAGTGTAAATACTTGAAGATGTTTATTTCTAGTATCATTGATCTATTTATGATGTTATACTCTCGTTAATTATATATATATTTTTTGAACAAATCCAACTATTTCCATGCCATTCTGTTGCTACTTCGCAATGTTAGTTGATGATTGCTTTTGCACATTAAATTAATTATGCGATATCCTTTTTCAATCTGTTTGAAAATTCAGAATTTGTAAGAATTCAATTCAAATGAATTATTTTCTATCATTTTTCACGTTCCGAAAGAGGTAGTTTATATAATTTAATTCTTTTAGTATAAAAAAGAAATGATTTCAAATTAAATATAAATCATGTCGTTTTGCAAAAATTTAATTTAATTAAGATTTGATTTGTCATCAAATTATATAAATATATATTATAATCTCCTAAAATTTTAATATATATAGGTAATTAAGAAAATAAAATAAATTGGATTCATTATCCATGTACATAATGTTTGGAATAATTCTTGTACAAGAAGAATTAAATTGAATTAAATTCTTTCAAATGAGTTTTCCCTAATGGAGCCTTTGGGTTTTATTCTCAGAACTTTGCCGTAGATAGTTTGCAAATCTTTTTAAGAGACTGCTTAATTCCATTATTGGTATATAACCTGGAAAAGATGAAACTTATTTGTTTTCTACTTCTTAGGATTGCAAAGGCTTTGAACAGTTGCAGTGCTAGCACAGGAGATATTATTAGCACCACGGAGAGGCTTAAACAGGAACTTGAGATTACCACACAAAGGCAAGAGATTGTGTCTTGCTTCCTTCGTGATTATCAGCTCTCTAATGAAGAGGTTTAAGTTTGATTTACCTTCCATTGTTGTATAGTATTATCAATTGAACTTGTAACATTTTCTCTTTACATTTACTTATTTTGTGTCTCCAATTTGTAGATAAATGCATTGAGGGATGAAGACCTAAATGAAAATTTCTTCAAGGCACTTTCTCATGTTCAAGAAATTCATGCCAATTGCAAAATACTACTAAGGACACATCACCAGGTAGGTAGAATATAAATGTTTTTTGGCTAAGTATGCTATGTTTTCGTTGGGTCTTTGACATGCTATTGGATTGTACCTTCTTTGTGCCCTTTAGGAAAACCCATCACCTATTTATTATTAGAAAAGAGAGAAAAAATGGGAAGGAGAAGTCCTTCACATTCTTCTCCTCGATGAGTATTGCTTAACAAAATGAAACTTGTTTTGGGATTTCGTTTTTTGCTTCAAAGCATTTTCTGATACATTGAATAATTTTTGCTATTTTTCTGCGATGCTAAAAATTAACCTATAATTATTTTATATTGTTTGGATTACACTGGAAAGTATTAACTTTCTTTCGATGAAAAAGACTTGATAATATTTGAACCTATAAAAACTGAACATTTTTCCTTTTGTACACTAGTGAGAGGGAGAATTTCAAAAAGTAGGCCAAATTATGATGGTTGCTAGCAACTGGTGGCAGCTCTGGCCAGCATAGTTGGCAGACTAATGAGTATATGCTTATATGGTTCTTTTGTAACCTGATTTCCTTTTTGTGAATTTGTGTACTTCCTATTTTTGAAAGGGAAGTCAAGTTTCCCTTTGGCCAGAACGTGTTGTTCTTGATTAAAATTCCTATGTGCCTCAAGCACCAGAAATGCAGTATGGGAAATATATTCTGCAGAGCAGATGGAGCTTACATTAGTTCCATATCATTCATCTTTAACCTCTAGTGGAGACTTGGAACAAATTTTGTTGACTGTATCTCTAGATGTCTAGGTGACAAGAAAGGAGAGAGGAATGTCAGTTTGAGTTTAGGATTCCATATTTTATTGTGATATCACCTTTTCTAACAATTGATTCCAAATAGTTGGCCTTAGGGTACCATTTGATGATTAAATGCAAATCTTAAAGGCATACAATACAAAATCCAATAGTTGTAGTAAAACCAACATATGAAGTGAGATAAAGAAAACAGTAGTCCCTCAGTTGCCTTAGGTGAACACCTTGGTGACCCTAAAAAATCTGTCTTAGGGCTGGGAGATTGCGTAGGACTATTCAGTGTGCATTAAAATATCCTTGATTTTTTTGAACTTTGGGTTTTATGGGCTTGCTGTTCATAGGTTAATAAAGTGCCTGGAAACATTATTTTATATTTAGTGTTGTCTGTAAAAGCCTTTTAAACAGACTTGGTAACTTGTGGCTTGCATTATTCCACATGAACTTAGCATATCTAGGTACATAGTTTTGAGATTGTAGGTAAACTTTTAGCACTAATATTATTTATTTATTTTTGGCATAACAGTCTATTGCAAAACGCGATGCTTGGACTTAGTAAGCTGTTAGTCTGACATGGGATGTTTTGTTTGAGAATCGTTTGCCTTCATGCTTATGTCGATTTGTTTTCTTTTTTATTTCATTTCCTTCCCTTTGCTTTTATTATTTTCTAAAGAACTATAGTAATGAGGCTAAGTGAGAGGGCTCCTTCACAGCGTGCTGGTTTGGAGCTGATGGATATGATGGCAGTGTACCAAGAAGGAGCCTATGAGCGCCTATGCAGGTGAAGCTTCTCTATAGTCCAAAATTTAATTCAATCATGTAGAAGTCCCCTCCCTCTCCCTCTTCATCCTTTTTTTTTTTTTTTTTTTTAAGTTATGGTTTACAAATTCCTGAAAAAGAGAGAGGGAAAAGTTATGGTTTATGTACCATTTGGTCATTTCAACAAGACCAGGCTTAACAGTTTGGGACAGATGAATCATAAATGGTATTATGATGCAGTTGAGGAAAAAGAAGAAGATACGATTTAAGAATTAATTTTGTTTAATTTTTAAATTAGGAATTGTATTTAGTTTTCCTAATTTAGTATGTTTTAAGTTTCTTTTCCATGTTTATTTAGGTTTCTTGTTAAATAAGTCTTTTAATTAGTATTAGTTTCCTTTTTAGTCTAGGATTAGGATTTATCCTAATTACTATAAATAAGTCTCGATTAGACAAATAATATTGTATTATTATTATTATTATTGTTATTATTATTATTATTATTATTATTATTTCAATTTAGAATTTTAAATCAGATGTTTTCTTTAGACCCTAATTATTTTCTTGTTCCAACCACAATCACTACTTTATTCTAGTCCTAATTATTGAGACCTAATTGCCCACAACTTTTTCGCTGCGTCATACTGGATAAGAATAAGATTGTATTATCATGTGACTGTTCTCATTGTCCATAGTTTGTATATGTTATGAATTATTCTCCTTAGGAAACAATGACAGCTCAGTCATGAATTTTGCCCCTTATATATTTCAAACACTATATCAGAGACATACATTATATATATTGTTTTTTTTTTATAAGTTTGATGTTTTTTGCTCTGTCTACGAAGTAGGAGAAAGCTAAAGACTTACTTGGGCAGCTATTAGTAGCTGGTTTCCTAGATAATAGCAGTTTTGAGAAATGCATTTCGTTCTATGATTTCTTTTTTTTTTTTTTGTGAAATTAATAGTCAATAGTCAACTCAGCTTTGTTTTGGATTCTGTACCTTTTCTGGTCTTTAAAGTTCTATATCTTGTGCAAGTCCATTTGATTGTTGCTTGTTAAGATATTATTTTACTTGATATCTAGGTGGGTTCAGGCAGAATGTAGGAAATTGGGTGATGCTGATAATCCTGAAGTTGGTGAACTTCTAAAAACAGCAGTCCGCTGCCTCAAAGAGAGGCCGGTCCTTTTCAAGTATTGTGCTGAAGAGGTGATTCCCATGTGTTGTGACCAAGCTGAATAACACCATAAAAACTTGCATGTTTTTTCGTTTTTCTAGTAACATATCATAAGATCTCTCTCTGTATTGACCATACAGGTAGCAAACATGAGGCACAATGCGTTGTTTAGAAGATTTATAACTGCTCTTACACGTGGAGGTCCTGGTGGACTGCCTAGACCAATAGAGGTTCACGCACATGATCCATTACGTTATGTGGGTGACATGCTAGGATGGCTACATCAGGTTTGACTTGAAGCCTTTTTAAATTGGTTTTCTTTCTTGTTTTCTGATATAGCTTTGTTAATTTTTATTGTCATCTATCAAGAATACTTTGTTGCTTCACATGCAGGCCTTGGCATCTGAACGAGAACTTGTTCTTGTGTTACTTGATCCAGATGCTTTGCTAGATGCTGGATCCATTGCAAATAGATTGTCCAAGAGTTCAGAGAATGGTTCTGGAAAGACAGAATCTGACTTGACATTTGTTTTGGATAGAATTTTTGAAGGAGTTTGCCGGCCTTTTAAAGTTAGAGTTGAACAAGTTTTGCAGTCACAATCTAGTCTTATAATTGCATATAAACTTAGTAATACCCTGGAATTTTACAGCTACACCGTGAGTTAAACTCCACCCATCCTTGTTGAATAGGCTTTTTTTTTTTTTTTTTTTGGTATAATCACACCAGCAGGACTCAATTTTTCACAATTTGACCTGATTTTCTATTTGAGTGCTTGAACTTCAATTTTTTGCAATCAACTGCTTAGGAAAACTAACAATTTCTAATAAAGTGCATTTGGTTGTTGGAATGGCTGGCTAGAATGTCTGAAGCAAACAGGGTATTCGAGGAGGGAGAGAAGAGGAAAGAGAGAGGAGAAAGAAAAGGAGAGATGTGAAAAGCTCTGTTTTTTTTTTTTTCTTTAAATAAACTCATGGATACTAGGCTTCATGATGTCTACATCACCATTCAAGCAATAGAAACTGATACACTTGATTAAATTGTAGTATGTTAAAGCATGTAAATGCAAAAAATAAATGGTCAAGCGCTCACAGAAATCAAGATCAAGCATAAGCTTTTTTGGTGTTATTATCCTTTTAATTAAAATGTTTTCACCTTTTTGATGATTGTGATGCAGGTGTCAGATTTGCTTGGGAGGGATACAGTTCTCTGTAGTACACTTTGGATGCTCAGGGATGCTGCTCAAAAGACATTTTTTGACATTCTGAAAAGTCGGGGGGAGAAGCTTTTACGTTATCCTCCCCTTGTTGCAGTTGATCTTTCTCCGCCTGAAGCAGTGAGGGAAGGAGTCTCTGTTCTATTGGATATAATTGAGACCCATGCCAGCATGATGGTTCCTGCTTCAGGGAAAAAACTTGATTTTGATCCAGTAATAACTGCTATACTTGATCCTATCATTCAGGTATGCTTGCTTCTGCTGGTTATTTTAAAATTGCATTTCTCTTGGTTGACGGGTACCAGCTGCATGTTTTCAAAAATTATACAAAGTTTAGTTTTACTTGATATTTGCTATTGAAAATTTGTTATATGAAATGACTAAACCTTTTATATGAATTTTACTTTTTCTTTAGGGTAAATAAGGACTTGTTTAGCAAAATATAGGATTGAGTCCTCATTTTTCCATCATTGAATTACATGATCCTTGACTTCTTATGCTTTTATCTTTTCATTAAAATGTCATACATTGCATTACTTGAGTTTTCACTTCGAACAACTTAGGGCTTATTTGGTATTAATACAAGTTTTTGGTTTTCTCAAAACAAAAAATTGATTTCAGCTTTTGGTTATGGGTTTTTGAAGTTTTTGAAAAATATTTCTATCTTCTCCCATTTGTTTTGTAGGTTTTATCTTCAATCTTGTCTTTCCATCTGTCCGTACCAACCTCATAAAACTCCACCGGTGCTCATTGAGCATTCCCAAAACAGAATCCATTCGCACAATGAAATGAAGGATTGGGTAAAATTTAGACAAATAATATCTCACACGAACGAAATAAAGAATTGGCTACAACCTGGATAATTATTAGAGTAAATTACTATTACACTCTTGAGGTTTGTCTAATTAAACACTTTAGTACCCTACTGTTTAAAAGTTAGTATTTTTAGTCCTTGACATTTGTTAATAAATAACATTTTAGACCTTTTATATAAAACTAAAAATCTTTTTCCTAATTTTAGTCCTTGATATTTTAATTTATATAGCACTTTCATCCTCAAGGTTGAAAATATAATGTATTTTAATACTTGAAAAATATTTTACATTGAAATATTCTTACATTTTTTTTATTTAAGTTAAATGAATTAATATATTATAAAATACTATTAATCTCTTAAAATTTTACATTTTTCATTAAAATTTACTTAGGGACTATAAGTGTTAATTTTCAAATAGTAGGAATTAAAGTGCTAATTAGGATAAACTTCAGGGGTGCTATAGTAATTTATTATAATTATAATTATAAAGATTGAAGAGAGGAGTCTATTCTAATCTTTAAAATCATTTCAGATCTTCTTGATGAATGCCTAAAGTGATTTTTTTTTTCATTGTTGCTTATGGTCTCATGCCCTTGGAGTTCATCTAGCACAATAAAAAAGAAAAAACATGAATAGAAGAAAGATTTATGAATAGATTATGAATAGAAAAGAGATTCATGAATAGATTGTAGAAATAAATTAAAGTTAGAGAGAGGCAATTATTTTGTTGATTTGCACAGTGCGGAAGATTGAGAGGTGACTAGGGAGAGTAGTGTCCTTGGAAAAAAAGAAAAAGAAAAAACAATTAAAGAAGCAAAGAATTTTGGTGTTCTTATTTTCGTTGCGTGTTTCAAAAAGCGTTTATGGAAAAGATTGAAAGAAAACAATTAAAAAAACCAAAATCTGCAATAATGCCAAACACCACATTATTATCTGGATTTTTAAATGAAATTTCTTAGTACTTAAAAGTTTAAAAGATGAGGCACTAATGTACTATTTCAATTAAATTGTGAGGGATTCAAGCATAGTGGAAGGGCTAGAGTGTATATTTCATAAAAGGTCAAGGACAATGCCATTCAGTTTGGAAAAAGCATGCTTTTGAGTGTATATTTCATTGAGAAGAAATGGAAAGTAGGGAAGAGGAAAAAGGACAAGAGATGAAGAGAAGAGTTTATGAGAAAACAACATTCTTATATTTCATTCACATGCTGATTACAATCGACTACAAATATGTATACTATTTAATCAGTAGAACAAAATGGAGTATAACTATTTTTTTTCCTTTTTATTTTCAGAGGGAAGAATACAGCTATTCTTAAAACTCAAATGATAGTTACAACTCTCCTAACCAACTTCCATTAACACTGATTTCCAGCTCATTTCTAACATGTCTGTCTTTTCGGTCTGATTAAAACTAATTTTTCTATCGTTATCTTTCTTCTACAAGATCTTTCATTTTCTTTTATGTTAGTGAATAATTTGTCCAATCCTTAAATTGATTGAGATGGACAATTTCTGAGTTGTGCAATTTATTGCTATTGATTATTTGATCTTTTTTTTTTTTTAAATTCAAATACTTCTTTAAACTCTATATAATAGAATTATAATTTTTTTTTTGGAAGTTCGTATATTTTTCTTTTGTGAAAAAGGAAAGTTTTTGTTGACTCTTCTCCTTTCTTCTAAAATTGTTAACTTGTCTTTTTTCATTATTCTAATTTTTTTTTTCTTTGAGATTTTAAAGATGAGTTCAAGGATTGTGGGATTCACAGAGGAAAATACCTACTTGTCAAATGAGTGAACTCTTAGGTTTCAATGTTTATTAATTTGATTTGAATGGATAGTCCTCTAATTATATTTTTAACATAGAACTTATGTTTTGAGTATATCTTAGAATGATATAATTATACTATAAAGGGCTTGAAATGGTGCATTCTTGTGTAAATCTCTTTTCCCCCTTAAGGCCATAACTGCTGGGTTGAACTCTTGGGAACTAATTTGACAGTTTAGTTAGCGAATTGTGATAACCTCTTTTTGCACTATGTACATGCAAAATTTAATTGCTTCTGATAATTGCAGATGTGTGAGCAAGCTGCAGAGGCGCACAAGTCAAAGGGTGCTGGTCAATCGTCAAGAAGAAGAATCAGTTTGGACCCTGGGCAAATTAATAAATCATCAGTTGATGCACTTTTGTCAAATAGCAGTGGTGCCCTTTCCTCTCAGGTTTATACTTGTCTCTTTTATGTTTCATTTATGAATCTATTAAGCCAACTTCAAACACCTTTGTCAATCCTGGAGGATCTTTTCTCTCTCAGTAGATGTGTTGAAATCATACAGTAAAAAAAATGGCTGGAATGCTATTTACTGAAACTGATTAATAAAGCATCATAAATATGGATTTTTGAATCCTATGCTTTGAAACATTGGACTCCTAGTCGTAGAATTGGTCATAATTAAGGATTTGGATTTCCGTGGAAAACTAGATTATGTTTTCATAAATCATCAAGGACCCAAAATAAAAATAAACCCTAAAGACATCCAATTAGCCTGTTATAGAAAAGCTGAAAATAGGAAAAATGCCCCTGCTTCTTGGAAATAAAATCCAGCAATTTTCCTGCTTTAATAAACATCAAATCAAGTTTCCACATCAACTGCTAAAGCTAGTCAAACAAGGGAAAATCCAATAGGGAAATAATAATAAGAATTGGGAAAGAATTCAATATGGAGATTAGTTCACAGATGTATAACTAAGCTCATATTCAAGCAAATGTATAATGATAATAAATTTTGCTTTTGATCAATAGGGAACAAGTGGAAATGTGTTGCATGGTTGAATTATGCATGTTATATATGGAATATATGAATGTTATGGATCTAATTGTGATGATCCAGGCTTAGCATCGGGTTCTACGGGTTTATGGTGCCTTTATGCTTACTCTTGCTTTAGGACTATCACACCATTGGAGTTGGGGTGTGACGAAAGTCCCAATTATAAATTCTTGCACACCTTTTACAGACTGCTGCCATCATGTCTATCAGGCTGGCGTTGAGCACAACTATATTTTTTGTTGTGTGTGACGTCACTTTACCTTAGCATTTAGATGATATTTTCTTGCTTGCTTTAAAATTGTCAAGCTACTGCATGCTATTTCCATGCAAGTAGATGCTACTTTGTGAACGCACAGTGTGTTGTTACCTCACTGTCCTATAAAATGGTATTCAGGAGATGATTCCATTTCTCGCATTTAGATCTACTGGGAGTCTGGGACCATTTTTATTTTAATGATCGTCTTCTCCTGCTGTCTTTAATTGCTGTTTGTTCTTAAATCCTGGAACTTCTGTACCACATCTCATGCCTAGAGTCGTGTCACAAGCCATCCATATCATAATGTCAAGGTATTGTCAGCAATAGCTGAGGCAAGTAAGGAGCATATTCTCATCTCCCTCCCTCAGTGACAGACACATTCATCTATCGGTTGGATGGTTACATGTAATTCTTTTATGATATCTGCAGGAGATAGTTTCTCCAAAAATAAATTCGGATGATTGGAAGGTCCAAGATGTTGTTATTTTGCTTGTTTACGGGATAAGTTCTCCAGTATTTTAAATTGCTTTTGCATTAGTTAATATCATTGATCCATGCAGAATAGTGAAACACCTTCCAAGATATTCCTGATCAACTGCTTGTGTGCCATCCAACAACCACTGTCTGTGCACGAGGTTGCTGCTGAATATGTAAAGAAACTTGGAGCAATGATAGAAAATCACATGCGTGCTCTTGTGGATAGAGAAGTTGATGCTATTCTAAGAAGATGTGGCTTGTCAGAAAAGATGTCCCACTTTCATAATTCACTTGGCAATGAAGCTCGCCCACTGGCAGAGATTGAAGAAACTTCTCCAGCCTCTCTTTCAGAGTCTCTAAGGGGTTTCTTCGGACTTATTTTAGGAAGTGAGAGTTCCCTTCCTGAATTTGAGCAGATACAGGTTCCAAAGTTGCGTTCTGAAGCATGTATTCAATTAGCCAAGTCCCTTTCTCAAGCTTATGAGCTTATTTACACAGTAATTATGGATCCCAAGAATGGCTACTCAGAACCCAAATCATTGGCAAGGCATCCTCCAGATCAGATAAGGACTATTTTAGGAATATGAACATATATGGATTGCTTTATTTTATTTTTTCAAACCTTTTTGAATTTAACAGAAAATAATTTTTTTTACATTTGATATTTTGTTGATTTTTTTTTTTTAATATATATATTTGGTATTTAGAGTGGAAATAAAAAATTCAATGAGACCCAATTAATTTTGGGATTCAGTTGAGTTAAATATATTTTGTTGATCCAATTATAGGTAAAATATAGATTAACAGAAAAAAAAAGATTGTATTTTAATAATTTTTTCTTGAAAAAATGTTAATATAGAAGTACTAAAAAGTTGATATTAATGTGTCCTCATTAATGTTTTGGACTAGGAAAGTACCAAGTTTTTCGGACTATTAAATTAGATGAAAAAAAAAACCATGTAAATGTATTATTGACAAAGCAAAAATTACAAGGGTCAAAGTTAGTTTATTGTAATTTTTTTAATTGATATATTTATATTTAATGGGTGTTTAGTAAGTTTTTTTAATATAGTTGTTAGCTTTTTAATTCTTGATAAATGTATTACACCCCTTTGGTTATTAGTGGAGTAAACCAGCAACATGTTGGATTGCATTTTTTTTCCAACGTGCAAATGAGTCAAGAGTTATTATTGAAACTGATTCTCAAAAGTTAGTTTATGCATTATCAGAAAGATAAACAATAGAGTTTAATCATGTTACTGTTATTGATGATTGTAAGATAAACAGTAGATTCACAAATTTATTAACATAAGTAATTATGGCATTAATTACATCTGCTAAATACTCTTGCAATCATCAATAACAACACCAAAATTAAACTCTATTATTTATCTTTCTGATAGTACATAAACTAATTTTTGAGAATCAGGTTCAATAATAACCCGACTCGTTTGCACATTAGAAAAAAGTGCAGTCCAACATGTTGCTGGTTTACTCCGCTTCGTACAAGTTTCATGACCACCAGATGACTCAAAGATTGCCTCTTGCAAATTTAGTTTGTTTCAAAATAATTAATTCTGAAATTTTCAAAAGTCTGAAAGAATATAATACTTCTATGAAAGAAAACTTGTTAAATACTTTTCTGAAAGAAAACACATTAAATTTCATAAAAGAAATAATAAGATTCAAACAATAAAGTTTAGAAAAAAATAGTGAAAAGTTGAGAAAAAAGGCAGTTAGGGTTTCAAATTTTTTTACATTTACCTTTTAGATAATACAAAAGCGAAAATTGTTGGCATATTGGTCTATATATGCAAGCATGGAACTAGATTTTTAAATTTATAGGGCCAAAATTAAAATAAATAGTGTTGGACTCCATTGTGTTTGATATTGATTTTAATGATAACAAAATATATCAATGAGTTAATTATGCTAACAAATTTATTTGAGTTGGTTAAGATATGTCAAAGTATATGTTTAACATATCCAATGAATTAGCAAATTTAATCAAATGCTGCATTTTGTGTAAATTAATTCAAATGATAAGCTATATATAGATAGAAAGATATGGATGTCTAGCTTTGAGAACATAAATTAGAATGAAAATTGGACATTAGAAAATAAATACATGGATTTTTGAATGAATTATACTCAAACTGATAGACTATGACATAACATATGAGATAACTTGAAAGTATTGTTGAGAATTCCAAAAGAAGAATTTTGGCATATCATTCTATATAATTGAAGCGCTACTTTCATATAGAAAAAGAATTAAGTAATTTTGATTTCTATAGAAAGAGAAATTGAAAAATTAGTGAAATATACTCAAACTGTCTTTCATATTGGAGCAAGAAAATTTTTTATTTTTTAGAGCATTAATATGGATGATTTTAGAGTTAGCATAAACTAAAAAGTTGTATTAAACATTTCAAAGTTTAAAAAAAAAAAAAAAAAAAGATCACGATTTGGAGTTGTCTATTTCAAGATATGAAGAAATAAACTCGCAGCCGCAACTAAGCAATCCAAAAGCTTAGGTTCAAGGCAGGGCAATAGTCGCAGCCACGACCAATAAAATCTCAGTCGCAATAGTTTCAAAAAATATAGCAGTTAGAAGACCAAGATAAACCCCAATAAAGTGAATAACGGCTAGCTTTGAATTGTGATTATAAATATAAGTTATTGGGATGTTTCTAAGGCTAAGAACAACATCTATTAAACTTACACAAGTGAAAAACAAATCTCTAACTTTATTTTTTTAGTTAGATCATTTATTTGTTATATTCATTGAGGTGAATCTACTGGAAAGTTGGATAGTTGTTCTTCTTCTCTTTCTCAATACTTCTTTGAGTTATTAAGTGAAATTATAAAGAGTAAGTGAGTTGTTTATGTGTTTTCATTGTTCATCTTGGGATTAATTGCAAAGGGTTTGAATGTGAGCCTTGTGAAAATACTTTGTAAGGTTTGAGTGTGAGGGTAAACACTTGGGTTTGATCTTGCACCCGCAAAAAGGTCGAAGTAAAATACTCAAGTGTGATATTGAGGAGTGGACGTAGGCAAAGAGTTGGCCAAACCACTATAAATTGTTGTGTCTTATCTCTTCTACTCTTTCCTTTGCAATAATTTTTATTTGCCTTTAATTTTTAAAATAACCAATTCACCCCCTCTTGGTTACCAGGGGACTTTCAATTTGTATCAGAGTTTAGTATCTATTTTTTCATAAGATTTAACCATCTTGGATTAAAGATAAAATGTCAACTCAAGGGATGATATTATTAAAGGAGGTTCAACCATGAGACCACCTTATTTTGATGGCACCGACTATCCCTATTGGAAAAATCATATGAAAATCTTAATGAATAACGATGATTTTGATCTATGGGATGTTGTCGAAGAAGGGCATGCGGTTCCTACAAAAACCATTAAAGGCATTGTAATAAAGAAGTCCAAAAGTAAATGGACAGCCGTCGAGAAGAAGGCCAACGGGAGAAACCGAAAAGCAATGCACACTCTCTATTGTGCATTAAGTATAGAAGAATATGAAAAAATCTCCCATTGCATTTCAGCCAAGCAAATATAGGATACTTTGAAAAATACTCATGAATGTACAAATCAAGTAAAAGGCAAGAAGATTCAAATTCTTACTCGTAAATATGAATTATTCCAAATGCATCCTTATGAGAAGATATCTAAAATGTACAATTGTCTCATAGTAATTGTTAATCAAATGAGAAAGCTTGGGAAGACATATTCTCTTGAGGATATTAATTGCAAAATCCTTAGTTCTCCCTAAAAAGGATTGGGAAGCAAGAGTCACTTTTATAGAGGAAGCCAACAACTCGAGTACGAAGCCAACAACTTGAGTACTCTTATAACTGACAACTTGATGGGAAAATTACTTACTCATGAGATCACCTTGTCTTAAGGAAAAATGGAAGAAAATAACAAGAGGTTGGCCTTCATTGCTTCAAGAGAGATATTTATAGGTGGAAGTGACAAGGAGGATGATGATGAAGACAGGCTATGCTCACACTAAAAATAAGAAATTTAATCCTTAGAAACAAGAAGCCATTTGGAAAGCAAGATAATCAAAGAAGTAACCAAGTCAAATGCTTCGAATGTGACAAAGTGGGGCACATTAAATCTGAATGCCCAAAGCTTAAAAACAAGAAGAACTTCAAGAAATAGGCTTTGGCGGCAACTTCGGATGACTTAAGTGATTTAGGTGATGAAAAAAGCAAGGAGGAGGTTGCAAATCTATGCTTCATGACAATTGATGTGGACACTTCTTCAAGTGAGGTAAGAAATTCAAACTTCACTAATAATGATGATGCTTTACAAATAATGGAATCATTGCTTTCAAAATATTATAAATTACAAAGTAAATATGATAATTTGAAAACAATGTCAAATAAAATTTTGGATGCTTGTGATGGTTATATAGATGAGATAGCTACTATAAATGCCTCCAAAATTGAATTGGAGAAGACTATCCTTTCATTTAACACAAAAAACTCATGAATTCAATGAGATTAAGAAGGAAGATGAAGACTTAAAGGCTAAAATAGCTTCTCATGATGAGTCTAGGTCCAAACCTTGCAAGGGCAAAGACAAGTTAGATGAAATTCTTGAATCTCAAAGGTGTCCAACTATTAAGTTTGGACTTGGACATAGTGAAGTTGGTAAGCCATCCACCTCTAAGACCACTTTTGTTAAGGCATCTAGCTCCACTATACATGTGCCATATATGCCTCCACCCAAGGTTATAAGACCTAAGAAAGATATGCCTAAGGCATGAGGTCAAAGAAGACCTCCATATGCATATGCTAGACCTAGACCATACTATAATCCTAGGCCTCAATTTAGGCCAAGAAATGATTTTCATCATAATATGAGGTGTCATTATTGTGGTAGATTTGATCACATAAACTATAGATGCTTTGTTAGAAAATTGTATCTTGGATATATTGATTTGAATAATGCTAATCCAAAAGGACCCAAAGGAAAAAAGTGTCACGACCTATCTCGAAAGTCGTGACGGTCCTAGGATATGGGTGATGCATAGGCGACCAGTATCACGTAGAACCCAATAGACTATCTATATGGTATGCATCAAACAAATATCATTCAAAATAAACATAAAATGCTGAAGAAAATTCGACAGCATCTCCTCTAAAATTGGACTATGCCTAAGAAATCAAAACACACAAATATCACTTCTATAATATTCATTCTCATCTCAAACATCATGATCCCTCTGGATCTCCAATCAATTCCAATATAATTATCTATTTCCAAAATCAAAATATATATCATACATCTCAATCATATTTAATAACTCAAACTTCAATTATAATCAACAATATATATATATATGCAAACTTAAGATTATCTACATGCCACAGTCTATTTACAGTACTATGGAACTATTCCAATTACTTTCTATTACATTACTTTAAGATTTGGATTTTACATGCAAAAGATCTCCACGGTAGAAGAAAACGTTGCCAATGGAATACGGGCCTCACCGAAGACCTGAAAACAACAAACACTAAAGGGATGAGTATAAAAATACCCAGTGAATTCATAAGCATAAGAGTGCAGTAAATGCATTATGAATAAAGTTAATACCATTACAGTATTTATGTATGTATATATATATATATATATATTTATAGCATATGAATAATAAAATTATTATCTGATATAATAATAATATATATAAACCATGTATATAATCACAGGTAGCACATATATGATATCACAGGATTTGGGTTATTTTAAACTTTAAACACAGCACTATCATAAAGTGCATAACACTAGGGAATACAACGTCCCTCCCTAGCAGGGGTCCCATAAATAAATAACATA
>CANXYC011350135.1:0-11966 GCA_948193065.1 Aleurites moluccanus
GTGAACTGGGGGTAAAATGGTCATTTCACACCCCTTCGAGTTTTATGGAAATTAACATGATATTTGAAGGTAAAAAAGAATATTAGGACATGAAAATGATGATATTTAATTTATTTGAAGTTTTGTTGGAGAATTAAACCCAGTTGAAAAAAATTCCCGATTAGCTACTCAATTGAGGTACTTGAGCTGCTTCATTTGAACTAAGGGCAATTTGGTATTTTCCTTTGAGATATGGACTTATATGGTGTATGCAACCTTATGGAATTATTTTAGGCTTGATTAAATCTAACCATTGGATGAAATGATAAGGAAATGGATGGTTGGATGACTAGGTTTCACCATTTCTATCATAAGCCTAATGTATGGAATCATATCTTGGATATTTAGGTAGATTTTCCCCACCACTTCACCATTGTCATCTTCCTTAACCATTTCATATTCATAATTTTCTCTCTCCTTCTCCACCATGTTTCGGCCATACTTGAACAATACCATATCTTATGCTTTTCTTCCATTTTTGGATAGAAACTAGTTAATTCCATCCTTGTGAATACAAATATAACCTTAGATTTCAAGGAAAAACAAGAAAAAGCTAAGAATTAAAGCTTTGAAGTTTTTGAAGAACTTTTGGTAAGTTAATGGTTTTGTTATTCTTTTGATTCAAATACGATTATAAGGTGTTCTTTGATGATTATTAGTGGATGAAATTCAAAAAGTTGGAATGAAACCCTAATAGGAAGAAATTTGAATCAAAGTGATGTTTTGATGAATCTTTTAGTTTAAATAATGTTTAATTGATGTGTATGATTTGAATTTATGGTTAAAAGATGGAAACAAGCTCATTTGGTTAAGGTTTTATTTTGGCCGAAACTAATGGTGATGAACATTGATGTTTGATTTTGATGTTTAATAGGTTTAAAGGTATGAATGATGTATATTTTATGTATTTAACATGAATTGATGGAAAGAAGTTGATTTGGAATAAACTTTGGTTTGGCTGAAACTTTGAGGTGCTTGGAATGTGAATTGTGCTTTGATGTTTGATAGGTTTAAATGGTTAAATGTTATGCAGTTGGTGTATATATATGTTGTACAATTGAATGGTGTTGAAAAATGGATGAATGGAATGATTTCCATTAAAGTGGAACAATATTGACTTTGTTACTTTAAGGTGTTAGGTTAATGCAATTGAAGAAGTAAGGTTTGAATATAGTTTAATGGCATGAATGATTGAAATGTATAGGTTTAAATGTGGAAAGGTTGAATGGTATAAGTATTTGGAGAGCATACTTGAAATTTGATGTATGTTTGGTATGATATATTGAGCTAAGTATTTGGAAGTTCATAACTAAGCATTATAATGATGAATATGTGTAATGTGAATGAAATAAGATGATAGAAATGCATTTGATGCATAAAAGGTATGAAAAGTGTTAAAAGAGTGATATAGGGCCTTTGATGTACAACATGTGTTAATGTGTGTTTATGTGCACTAATATGTCTTAACATAATGTGATATGTGTTTTGATACGGATAATAATGAGTATAAGTCTTACCAGAGTAATTTGGTTGTTATAGGAGAAAGTTCCCAAATAAGGGTCGTTGACGGTGAGTCTCGGGCCAATTAGGCCTGCTAGCAAATTTTGGAGTTTTGCTAAGAGGTGAGTCCATATATATGTCTCATGCATTATTTATTCATAAGTCATGCATTTATGCATATGAAATGATATCCTTGATTAAAAACCATTAATGATCCATGTTTGGGTAGTTTTGCTAAAATGACCTAAAATAGCGCTGCCGAAATGCCTAAAACTGGCCTAAACTTTGATTTGCTATAAAATTCATTCTAAAAGGCTTTTTGATATGAAACCAATCCCAATTGTCTATTATATATATGTATTTGTTATTGGTATAAAGAAAATGCCATGGAAATATTGATTTTAAAGCAAACCAGAAAGTGCCTGAAAAGTTAGAAACGAACCCATAATTTGAGGTGTCACTTGCGCTAGCGTAGCTGGGCCCCGCGGGCAAAATTTTTACATTGAGCCAAATTCTTTCTTTGGATTTTATAATATTATATATCATCATTTAAGTCATATTTGAGACTTATATTGATATGTTTATGCTATATGAGACATCTGCATATAAAATGTTATAACAAGACTACTTCAATGGTGTAGAAATAAAAATACGGCTGTGTACACAGATATGTGTTATGACCTCTGCTAGGGAGGGATAAATTCCCTATGCAATGGTAGGTAGTGGTTGGAAATGGGTGATTAGAGGGATATGTGATGGAAGAGAAGTAACGGCTCAGTATTATATGATACGATATGACATGTTACAGGCTCTTGTTATATTATATGCATTATGGTTCATGATATGTATTTCATCATGCTATCATCCGTATTCATATTTACAGATCATTAATGGATAGATGTGACTTGTCATGAATAATATTGCATACTCATATATATATTGACTCACTGAGTATAATTTTATACTCACCTCTCAGTGGTTATATGCTTTCAGGACCTCAGTGAGGTAGACATCCATTGGCTACATCACGTTCACACTTGGATCACAGATGTATGTATTGAGGTCACTCCTGTGTATAGAGGTTCCTTGGTATATAATGTATATAGGGCTTGGATTGGATAAGAGTATAATGTTAAATATGATCAAATGATAACAGATATGATATGAAAATGTTAATGATGTACATATATATGATATGAGAAATGTTTATGATGTTCATATATGATATGAGTTATGAATGTAAATTATGAAGTGCATATTGAGTTGTGATTGATCAATGGAGGTTAAAAGGGGATGTATGTCTTATTGGGAGTGTTATTTTTTATGTTTTACGGATAGCTTAAGTCAGAGTTATAAAGGAAACTCTGTCAGTTTTTTTGTAAGAATATTATGATGTTTTTTAAAAAAAAATTATCACCTAAAATGTATCACAGGTTAAGTAATGATTGTAAAAGTTAAGTTAAAGTAAAAGCATGGATTCTTCGAGGTACTAGTCGCCTAGGCATTACCCGTACCCTAGGACCGTCATGGCCTAAAATTGGGCCGTGACATAAACATACAACAATAATATAGTGTTTATATAATAATTACACTGATATAAATACTACAGAATCCATAGAGAGTCAACATGTTGGGATATTTGCCTCCTACTTTATCCCTGGAGATGGGAAACAGTGAGAGGGTGAGTATATAAGGTACTCAGTGAATCTAATATGCATCTATAATACCCTATATATGCATAATATGTTTTTGTGAAATAAGTTCTCAGTATATGGTTTGAAATTATTGAAATAACTAAAGATAATTTTGAAAATTCAGTTAGAGCGAAAACAAAAAACTTTTTCCAAAATTGTCGGTGCCGATATCGCTGCTGCAAAAATAGCAGTACGGTTGACAGATGAATTTATGATTTTGGCTAAAGGGTAAATGATTATGTATATTCATGTGTAATTACAGTAAAAATAAAGAGGTGAAAATATTTAAGAACACTGATAAAGTAAGCGATAACAAAACCGTAAATAAAGAAAACTTTAGGAGGATAGTGGAATTTCGACAGTCTGAGTTTTAGGTCTTATTTTTATTAATACTTATTAATAAAATAGCTTCAGAATAGCTTTGAAACTATTTTTATTAATAAGTATTAATAAAAATAACATGTTTGAACATTTACTTTGAATTCCAAATCTTGACGGAATAGTTAGAATAAATTACCAAGCGAAATGTGGCAAAAGGTAATTTAAGGAAAGTTGAAGGACCAAAAGTGAATTTTGCCATTTTTGTCTTACCATATAAGCATGCCTTAGGATTATTTTTGCCTATTTGTTCATTTTCCATCCGTGAGCTTTCTTCCATTGTTCCAATTGAATTTTTCTTCCATTTTGTGAAGAGAAAGTGTTGGAAACTTGAAATAAATACTAAATAATCCATCATCCATCAAATTAAACCATAGAAAATCAAGGAAATTCAAGAACAAAGGCTATGGAGATGATGTGGGCCAGCAGGTAGAGTAGCGGGCTTTATACTTTTTGGAGAAGCAAGATAGGGACTTTCGCGCAGGTTGCCTTTAAAAGGCCATAACTTTCAGCACAGGATGAGCCATGGGGCCCATGAATACTTTTTTCGAAGCTCATTCAGAGATCTAGAACAATGGTCAAGGAACCTAGCATGGACTAGTTTTGACCCCAAAATCATCCGTTTGAAACCCGAATGGAGCCCCTAAAGTTTTATGCGCATTCGTTTCCTTTTTTGTAAACTGTTTTATTTTGTTATTTTGGGCCGAAGCCTATTAAGCCTATTAGGGTTTTATTTTCCTTTTAGCATATATATATGCATGTTCTGCTTTTTAAGAGATATCTTGGAGAATAATAAAAACCTTATTTTTCTTCCAGTTTCGTTTTTCCTAGAAAACACAAAGTTGATGCCTATTTCTTGGTATTTCTAAAATCAACATGTTATAGAAGGTTACTTTCCGGTATTCGTGCACGAATCAACAGATTGTAACAGTGTTTTGATTTTCTCCATTTATATTTCACTACGTCAGATGGTATCAGAGCCTGTACTTTGAAAAACCATGCCACCACGATGACAACAGCAGCAACTTCCTGATAAGGGGAACGAGCGTGACCTAGAACAAAGGGTGGCGTGAATGGAGGAACGGTTTGAATAGATGTTATGGTAGATTACAGAAAGAGTGGAAGCCTTAATGGAGACCCATCTTAGGGCCAATCAGGGGCGACAAAATCATCAACAGAATCGTCATGGTGATCCAGGCAGTGATGAGGATGATTTGAGTATAGAAGAGGAGTACGTTGATGAGGTACCTTGCAAGCGTCCTAAACCTATTGAGGAAGACGATGATCGGCGGCGTTGGGAGGCTGGAATGCAAACTGAAATTCCTGAGTTTCATGGAAAAAACTGCACGTAAGGAATTTCTGGATTGGCGAGCTACTGTGGAGGAGGTGTTCGAATTTAAAAGAGTGCCTGAAAACAAACGTGTCCTCTTAATAGCAACTAGACTATGCGGTCGAGCATCGGCCTGGTGGCAGCAAGCAAAACTGTCATGTGAGAGGGTGGGAAAACTGAAGATAACCTCCTGGGAGAAGATGAAGAAGCACCTACAGACTACGTTCTTGCCCTATAATTTTCAAAGATTAATGTACCAGCAGTTACAGAATTTGAGGTAGGGAACCAAATCAGTGGATGATTATACCACTGAATTTTACCAACTAATTGCCAGGAATGAGATTCATGAGCCAGAAGATCAGTTGATGGCTCAGTATATTGGAGGATTGCGGGTTCAAATTTAAGACACCATAAATATGTTTGATGTTGTCTTTGTTTAGGCTACACACCAAAGGGCTCTTGTGGTCGAGAAGCAGCAGGCTCATCAAACAAGCAGTTTTGGTAATTCCTTAAATCCCACTAGTAATAATCCTGTTGGAACTCTTATGATGAATGTATAGGTGGAAATGTAACCAAGACTACGAGGAGTGCTAATCAGTTTAATAGGGGAGCAAGTAGTAGCAGCGGTATTAAATGTTTTGCTTGTGGGGAAGTGGGTCATAGGCAATCTGAATGTAAGAAGGCTGGAAAAAGAGTAGTGTTTGTTGACAATGATGACTATGAGGAAGAACATAATGCTTTTGAAGGACTGCCAATGTATGATGATGAGCCTTCATACGAAGAGTTTATAGGGAGAGATGTGGGAACTGCCCTAGTTGTGAGGAAGTCTTGTTTAACTCCTAAGGCTGTAGACGAAGATGACTGGTTGTGTAAAAATATTTTTCAGTCTACTTGCACAATTCTAGGTAGGGTCTGTCATTTTTTCATTGATACAGGGAGCTATGACAATTTAATTTTAGAGGAGGCAGTGAGGAAATTAGATATCAAGACAGAACAACATCCAACTTAGTACAAGCTTTCATGGCTTAAGAAGGGTAGTGAGGTAACAGTGTCTAAATGAGCCTTAGTCACGTTTTCTATTGGTGTGTGATATAAAGATGTTGTGTGGTGTGATGTGATAACTATGGATGCATGCCATTTATTATTAGGGCGGCCATGGCAGTATGATAGGAGCGTAAATCATGATGGGCAGGCCAATACATACAGCTTTTTATTTGAGGGTGTCAAGATTGTGTTGGTGCCTAGTAAGCCAACAGTGGCTAAAACCCCACTGGTAGGGACCAATACTAATCTGTTGTCATTGGTATAATTTGATGAGAAGATGCAGAGTGTCGAAATAGTTTTTGTGTTGATTGGAAAAGAGATCACAGAGTCGGCAAGGATTCCAGAAGAGGTGGCTCTTATACTTGTTGAATTTAATGATGTGTTTCCTGAAGAGTTGCCCGATGGATTGCCTCCTTTGCGTGATATACAACATAACATTGATTTAGAGCCAAGAGCAGCTCTGCCTAATAGGCCCCACTACATAATGAGTCCTAGAGAGCATGATGACCTGTGTAGGCAAGTTGAAGAGCTTTTAGCTGAGGACCACATTAGAGAGAGTATGAGTCCTTGTGCAGTTCCAACCCTATTGGTACCTAAGAAAGATGGCTTTTGGAGAATGTGCATGGATAGCAGAGCCATTAATAAGATCACAGTGAGGTATAGATTCCCTATTCCGTGTTTAGATTATTTGCTTGATCAAATTAGTGGTGCAACTGTATTTACCAAACTGGATCTGAAGAGTGGGTACCATCAGATTCGAATTCGGCCTAGAGATGAATGGAAAACAACTTTCAAAACATGTGAGGGGTTGTACGAGTGGTTGGTAATGCCTTTGGACAGTCTAATGCCCCTAGCACTTTTATGGGTGTAATGAATCAGTTGTTGAGGCCGTTCATTGGCAGTATTGTCGTTGTATACTTTGATGGCATTTTGATTTTCAGTGCTAATCCAGAAGATCACATGCAGTATATTCAGGTAGTTTTGAGTGTTCTGCGCAGGGAGAAATTTTATGCATCGATAAAGAAGTGTGTTTTTATTGTTTCTAAGGTTCTGTTTTTGGGATATGTGGTTTTACGAGATGGCTTGCAGGTTGATGACTAAAAAATAGAAACGGTAAGGCAATGACCTACTCTAAAGACCATCACTAAAGTTCAGAGCTTTCATGGTCTTGCTTCTTTTTATAGGCGCTTCATCCTTCATTTTAGCAGCATCATGGCTCCAATCACAGATTGCATGAAGGGCCGAAAGTTTGAGTAGACTGTCGAAACTGAGATGACCTTCCAAGTGATTAAGGAACGCCTAACTACTGTACCAATTATGGTGTTGCAGATTTCTCACTACCTTTTGAGCTACACACAGATGCTTCTAAGGTTGGCATTGGAGCTATTCTAAGTCAGAATGGCAAACCTATGGCATATTTCAGTGAGAAACTATCTGGTGCTAAACTGAATTACAACACTTACGATGTGGAGTTTTATGCCATTGTGCAAGCTGTGAAGCATTGACGCCATTTCCTATTCCATAGAGAGTTTGTTCTCTACACTGATCATGATGCCTTAAGACATTTATAGAAGCAGGATAAGGTGTCTTCGAGACATGGACCCTGGGTTGCATATTTGGAGCAGTTTACCTATGTGGTGAAGCACAAGGCTGGGGTGACAAATCGGGTTGCAGATGCTTTGAGTCGCAGAACCAATTTGCTAGTGTCCATGAGAGTTCAAGTTCCTGGCCTTGATTCTTTTCGTGACTTACTTGAAACTGACCCTTATTTTTCTGTAGCTTTACAAGATGTGCAGGCTGAAAAGAAAATGGATTTTCTCATCCATGATGGATTTCTGTTCAAGGGCAATCAACTATGTATTCCTGACTATAGCCTGCGATATTCAAGAACTGCATGGGGAAGGGCATGTTGGTAGGGACAAAACATTGCAACTGGTTCAGGCTTCCTATTATTGGCCTAGCATTTGCAAGGAGGTGGAGAAATATGTGTAGAGATGTAGGGTGTGCCAAGTTTTCAAAGGGGCAGCTACCAATGCTAGATTATATATGCCACTTCTAGTCTCTTCACAGCCATGGGTTGACATTAGCATGGATTTTGTGTTGGGATTTCCACGAATGTAGCGAAGTAATAATTCCATCTTTGTTATTGTTGATCATTTTTCTAAGATGGTTCATTTTATTCCATGAAAGAAGACTACAGATGATGTTCATGTTGCCTAATTGTTCTTTCAAGAGGTGTACCGTCTACATGGGTTGCCTACAACTATTGTTTTTTATAGGGATACACGGTTCCTTAGCCATTTTTGGCGTAGTCTGTGGAAGATGGTCAACACACAGCTCAATTTCAATAGTGCTTATCACCCTCAAACCGATGGGCAGACAGAGGTTGTCAACAGATCCCTTCGAAATTTATTGCGGTGTTTGGTTGGAGAACATATCAAAGGATGGGATCAAAAGCTATGCCAGGCAGAATTTGCTCATAACCTTGCTGTGAATCGTAGTACGGGATTCAACCCATTTCAGGTGGTTTATTCTACACAGCCCCTTAGACCACTCGATTTGATGCTTTTGCCCAGCAACACCAAGCTCTATGGGAAAGCTGCAAATTTTGTGCATGAGTTACAGGAGGTCTACAAGACAGTTTATGACAACCTCAATGCAACCAATTCTAAGTATAAGCTAAATGCAGATAAGAAGTGCCGACATACAGAGTTTGAGGTAGGTGATTTTGTCTGGGCCATTTTAACCAAAGAGCTCTTCTCAGTTGGGGACTACAACAAGCTATCCGCTAAGAAGATTGGTCCTGTGGAGATTATCGAGAAGATTAATCCTAATGCCTACCGACTCATGTTGCCTAGTCACATTCGCACCGCCGATGTGTTTAACGTCAAACACTTGATTCCTTTTCATGGTGACTCATCTGATGACGAGGTAGTTGCCAATTCGAGGGCGAATTTTCTCTACCCAGGGGGGAATGATGCAGGCCAGCAGATACAGGAGCGGGCTTTACAGTTTTTGGAGAAGCAATATAGGGCCTTTCGCGCAGGTCGCCTTTAAAAGGCTATAACTTTCAACACAGGATGAACCACGAGGCCCATGAGTACTTATTTCGAAGCTCGTTCAGAGATCTAGAACAATGCTTGGGGAATCTATCATGGCCCAATTTTGACCCCAAAATCATCCGTTTAATGCTCGAATAGAGCCCCTGAAGTTTTATGCGCATTCGTTTCCTTTTTTGTAAACTGTTTTATTTTGTTATTTTGGGCTGAAGCCTATTAAGCCCATTAGGGTTTTATTTTCCTTTTAGCATATATATATATGCGTGTTCTGCTTTGTAAGAGACAGCTTGGCGAATAATAAAAACCTATTTTTCTTCTAGTATCATTTTTCCTAAAAAACATGAAGTTGTTGCCTATTTCCTGGTATTTCTAAAATCAACAGTTATAAAAGGTTACTTTTCGGTATTCGTGCGCGAATCAATGGATTGTAATAGTGTTTTGATTTTCTCCATTAAGATTCCACTATGTCAGGAGATTTCGACCATTTTGAGAAATTGAGGTATATTATTCATTTGTTTGATTTTATGGTTTAATTAGGTTTATTTGATGTTAGTCAGATTGGGTAAATGGTTTGCTTGTATCAAGCAATCTTCAAACTACTTTGCATCACAACTTCTCTATATCACTTATTAATATTCTTAGTCTAATATTCTTTTCCCATAGTTGCCATATAATTTGTTAATATTTATTTCCATAATCTTTATATCTCTAGTAATTTATTAATTTACTTATACTATGCTTCATGAATTTTAATCACTTTTCAATATTATTATACTAACCTTGCATTTCTCTAAATCATTACTTAGCTACTACTTTAGTTATTACAATCATATTTCTTAATAATTGAATATTATAATTTACCTCAATGCTCGATTTAAATTATTTTTATGCAATCTCTAATACTTTTAATTTAGCAATACTATAATATATACAATTCTAAAATCAAATTATCGCAACTTAAATTTAGAATATTTACACAGCTTGCACTAAAAATTATTTTTACACTCCCAATAATTTTCCATCCTTATACCCTCAATTTCATAGATCAATAAATATATAAGACACTTCTATATGTTCATTCCGTTCATAACATGACACAGTCTATAAACATGCATTTTCTTTATCGGCATTTTAGTCACTATCATATATCATACCATATTCATTTTTTTAGCATCAATTATCATTTCAGTTTTAGTAACTGTTAATACATATATATATACATATACAAACTATCTTCTTCCCAAAATATACCCTATGAAGCTCTAGAGTATGAATTGACAGACTCCATAAAAGAAATTTACACTGGAGTCGCTGGATGTTCCAAGTATGGAAGAAGGAAATTGACTTGGAATTTTTGCTCCTAATACTTCTTTCCTGTAAAATTATTAACCAAAATTGGGTGAGTATAAAAATACTCAGTGAATATGTATACATCATTATATATGAGATATAAGCATATGATAATAAATGATATCAACAGTAAGCAATAAGGTATAAGTTTGGGATCAATGGATAGGTAAACAATACTCGTATCATGTAGATAAGACAGATAAAAGGGATGGACTATATGTAAACATACAGTCTCCAGTAGTATCAGTATGGACAATATGCGAATATACAGTCTCCAGTAGTATTAGTATCAGTAAGCATAAGGCTAATCAGAACCTACGTCCAGGACCATAGCCCTTCCCAGCTAGGGCATTAGTAATACAATGTGCATATCGCCGACAGTATATTCCCATTACCCTGTCAGAGCGATAGCTCTGTCAAATCCTCATGTAAATAGGCCAATGGAAATCAATAACAATATCAAGTATGCATTAAGAACATTTCAGTACAATGGCTTTCAATACACGAATTTACTTATTAATCAGTACACAAAAGGCATTTCAATATCAATAACAATCAATGAATGTGGAATAATTTCAATCTTTAGGAAGATCAAAGAATGATCAACAATAAAAGTGACATTAATCAAGAAGGAAACATACTCATTGGGTCAATAAATCAAACATTAGTATGCATAATGATGTATACATTACTCACCTCGCTAATATATTTACGTATCCACTATTCACTTCTCTACTTTGATCTTCCACTTATATCCACTTCAGTATTTAAAGCTATACATTAATTTAAATATTAATAGTCAGTATTCATCTATATGTTATACATAAATCTTCAATTTAGTTTAATAAATTTCCATTTATTCTTATATTTAGGGTTTTTTATCATAACAATTGGCATTTATTAATCTCATTATGATAGTTTGGATATTTCTATCTCTAACTCAGTCTACACTTATCCAATTGCTTTGATTCTTTTTCCTAATTAAACTAGACATACTAGGGTCTAACATATCCAAGATTCAGATATTTTCAAATTCTACATATTATATGGTGTTAGTTTGAACTTAACCCTACTGCTAACCTGTCACAGCCTAACTTTAGACTATGACGGTCCTAGGGTACGGGTAATGCCCAAGCCACCAGTACCACGAAGAACCCATGCTTAAACAATTACATTCATTACTTAACCCGTAATACATTTTAGGTCATAAATTTTTTCTTAAAATCATATTACTAAACATGCATGCAGAAAAACTGACAGAGTCTCCTTTGAAACTCTGACTAAAGCTATCCGCAAATCATATAATAAAGCACTTCCAATATAACATACATCCCCTTATATCCTCCATTTATCAATTGCAACTCAAAATGCACTTCAATATTTTCATCCATATCATAAATCACATATGCATTTTATCTCAAACTCATATACCATATATATGTACAATGTATACATATATCCATGTCATATCATTTTATCATTTGATCATTTAACATCTTACTTAGGTCAATTCAAACCTCTATACATTATATACGAAGGAAATCTATACACTAGAGGGACCTCGATACCTAC
>CANXYC011350395.1:0-16468 GCA_948193065.1 Aleurites moluccanus
GACATTGGCATGCCAATTGACCTACCATTTTCGGCCACCGAACCAACTTTTGTTTCATGCCTTTCCTTATTGCTAAACTTACTATTATTGATTGTATATTGTATATGGCATTGCCATTGAGTATATTGAATACTGTACTGATTGATACCGAACCGATTGTTATTGTATTGACTGATATCCGGATGCCATTGTTGCTTATGGTATCACTCTTTATTGACCCTGATATAGTTTGGCAGAGCTACCGATTCGATAGAGTAGTAGGGAAATACTGTCGAGCTTGTGCACATTGTATAACTGAACCCTAGCTAGGAGGGGTTATGGTCCTGGCCACAGGGCCTGATCATCCTTATGGTCATTGATACTGGAGACCTACATGGTCCATATTGACTAACTGGAGATTGTATATTTTTTTTTCATACAGTCCACTCCATTATCTGTCTTTCCATATGTAACCGAGCCTATATGTTATTTCTTTGGCTTTATTGTACCCTGATATCCATACTGTATACTGTTATTCCTTTAACTGATACCATTGTTTAATTATGACTATTATTTATTGTGATGCATGTAAATTCATTGAGTATCATCTATACTCACCATTTTATTGTTTACCCATTTCAGGAGAGGAGTAGATTGCAGAATCCAGTCTTTTGTCTTCCGTGGATTTCTACTACAGACCATTGTGTATATTTCTGATATATATATTCTGTATTTATTTTGGTGTTCATTATCTAGCTGTTCCATGGGTATGTATGGGTTAGCTAGGAGATGAACATAGTATGTGATATATTGATATTGATATATTGAGTTATATGATGGTATTATGGCATGACATATGAATGTTACAGCCATTTGCAGAATAATTATAGAACACATAACAGAATGAATAACAGGATAACACAATGGATGGTAACTATAATAACTGAATAATATATTGAAGTTTATAGATTGTGCAAATGGTACTGGGTTCTACGTGTGCTGGTCGCCACTAGCATTTCCCGTACCCTAGGACCATCGCGGTCCGGGAAACCGAGTCGTGACAGTAGGGTCACAACCATCACTAGATAAAATTAGCTAGTGCCGACCCGACTGGTAGTAGCATAGAAGGATGAGTAAGCCCTAAACCGTCATACACTATCCATAACTCATTAAATCATAATAATCATATCATAATCATAATCACAATCATATATGGTCCTATGTCATCCTAATCCCATCGAACAATCACAATTAATATGCAACGATCACAATTAAACAACTTTTATGGCACTTACATTCATCATACTTCTATATTCTAATGCTGATAATGATAATAATAATAATATATATAATATACAAGTAATCATTTCATGTTGTATGCATGAAAACAGTTAAATAAAAAGGAATGGAATATTATAATAAACTATATAACTCATAGACTTAATGCCAATCCAACTAGTTCTCTCTCTCGAGCATCTGATAATTAGGACTAGAAAAAAAACTTGAAACATCGAGATTACTCGCAATTGCAAAAAAAAGATTTGTGTTTCTCTTTTTTCAGTCCGAACTCCAGTCACCAATTTTATATTTATACTAGTACCATAAAATGTGCATTAATAAGAGAATTATTTTTATTTAAGTATATAAGTTACATATGTGCAATTAAACCATCAAAACTTCATTTAGTAATCTTTAATACATTGTTAAAGATAGAATTACATACATTAGTCATTAAAACCTTAATTAAATGCATAATGAATAATATGCAACATATTAGTGATGGAAACTAAAATGGGACAAAAGTATAATTACAAGAAAGATTTGGGGTCAATGTATAAATACCTATAAATTTTAGGGTCAATATATAAATTTCAAAATTTTTTAGATATTTATTAGTAGTAAAAATTGAAACCAAACTCTTCCATTTTCATATGTTGGTCGAACCCCCCACCTCCCACTTCTCTCCATAAAAAATTCACACCAAATCCAACCCTAAATCAAAACTAATCAATCCCATATAATTTTTTAAGTTTATTTAACCTATTACCGCCAAAGTCTTACCTTGAAATTCAAAGAAAAATTGAATTCCATCAAAAAAGGGAAATTAGGGATTTTGTCAAACTTAAGGCTAAATTATTTATTTTACTTCTTTTTAATATTTATGAGTTATACAGTAGTAATTGTTAAGAAATTTAGATAAATTAACATATGAACATGAAGATAGAAAAAGTTGTTATTAGGGTTTAGGTTATGCCAACCCTAATTTTAGTACTTGATGTCCTTGATTTAATTTGAGTTTAGAGCTTGAATATTTGTGTTAAAAATGCCTAAAACATGTTAAATTAATCATGTAACATAAAAGGTGAATGAAAAAGATGATGGAAAAGAGGATGAAGAGCATTTATGCATACTTTGAGAATTGAAGCTTAAAGTGTGTTTTTGGTTAATCAAGCAATTAAGGTGAGTTGTAAATGTGTTGTTATGCATGGATATGGCAATTTCTTGAATTATAGAAACCATTTCTTTGTTTCTTTAAGAGTGGCGGAATGGCCTTGTGAATTTTCCTTTGAATTTCTTTGCTTTGGCCAAACTCAAAAGAGCTCATTTTTCCTTGGATTTTGATTGGAATTTGTACACTTATGGCTTTGTTGAATTGTGTACTTGATACTTGTTGGATTGACCAAATTAATGTTACCCAAATAAGCGACCATTTTGTTGTTTAAAAGTTGCACACCATGTGTTCGATGAAATACTTAAATGAACAAAACTTCATGCCCACCAAGTGTTCGGTGAATTGCCTAATAGAATTTGCCACAATGACACTATTGGAACTTAACCCAAGTCTTGGCTGAATGACATTAGTTCAATTCCTTATGGTTTCTTTTCTTGATTATTGTTACATTGTTAATCCATTGTTTCACTGGATATCAAATTTGCTTATTAGATTATTGATTGTTACTTATTGTTATTCTTGTTTAAATGATATTGTACTTGAACCTTAATGTGCTTATTATATGCTAACATGATTAAACTACCTACCGATGGGGTAGTGGGTGAGTACCATCGATATTGTGCACAATACCCTTGCTAGGAAGGGGTTATTGTTCTAGCCATAAGGTCTGATAAACCTTATGTTATTATTACTGGATTGGATATGCTACCGGATTTTATCTCTTTACTATTTTGTTTACAGGGCCTTAATTCTATCATGCATTGCCATTATGAGCCATTCATTATTCCATATTACCTCATGATTGTTCTATTATTTACTATGATTGGTACTTTATATCACATACTTTTTATTAACATATTGGACTTATTATTCTTCATTTGATATTACCTTATTTATTTGGTAGGCTAATCATCTGTAACCTAACCTTATTATGTATAGTGGCATATTTATAACTTATTGAGTAACTTTACTCACTCTTAAGTTATAAACATTTTTCAGGTTAAGGGTGATAGAGCAATGGTTCTAAAGGTTTCCTTCTTGAACTAATGGAACTAGTCTCTTGCCATGTAAAGTCTAATATACTAGTGATCTATTTTGTTATTTTAGATGCTTCATGGTATATGTAGTGTTGGAATAAAAAACATTGTAAATTAATATGTAACTAATATTAGTTCTATTAAACTAATATATTATACTTAATATTAGTTGATGATGTTATTGAATGTTTAATGAAGAGAATGTATATGATAGTATGACATTATTTGTATTGTTATAATAGAGTTCTACAGGTGTTGGTTGTATAGACTGTTCCCACATCCTAGAACCGTCATATTATTATTATTATTATATATATATAGTAATAATTATTTTGAAAAATTGGAAAATATTATTTTAGAATATTCCTCTTCATTATTTTAATTAAATAAATAGATAATTAAATAATTAAATAACATATAAATAATTGAATAACTAAATAATATAATAATGTATAAATTTTAAAATAATATCATTCCTTCAATTTTTTTTCCTAAATTCCATAATATTTCTATTTTTATAACTATAAATAATTATCCATTAAAATAAACACTTAAAAATTTCTTGAAAATTCAATTCAAATAATATAAATACAAAAATATTATTATATTTATTTCTTAAATTAAATATTCTTAAAATAAATATAATTTCTTGTAAAATAGAATTTTAAAAAAATATATTTAAAAATTCAGGGAGTTACATTCTTCCTCCTTCATAAATTTCGTCTTTGAATTTTCCAATCAATATACATTTTGCTCGCTAAACCCAAACTTACTATGCTTCGACAACGCACTCTGCTCTATCTTCTTAAGAACTAAAAGATACAAATTTACAAGGTAACATATCCAGTGTTCCCTCTACCTTATTTGTTAACCGCAATCACTCTTTAATTCTTTCATCTAATACAACTACTTTAATTGCATAACTTTTCCTAACCTTGAACTTTAATACTTTATCTCCATTTAAAAACTCATCATTAAATTTTCACTGTTCATTTACAATCATATTTTATAAGATTACTCCAAATTTCTAAGGAATCTTATCCATTACATCTTGTTGCTTCTATACCCATAAAATCAATACTTGTTAAAGAACCTCAATTTTTATCGGCAAACAGGTCTCCTTAAATGACATAAATTCCTAACTATAAATGCAATCTTAATGTCTTCTCATCCTAAAATTCACATAACTTTCTTAATGTTCTAACCTTATCTTGACATGTGGAAGAGTCATTAACAGTAATCAAGAACTACTAACTGTCATATGACATCTCGATACAAATCATAAATCTGACAAGACTATTAGGTCCATCTCATCTATGAAAGTAGTTCGTGTAAGGAATTAAAGGACCTTTAGGCATAGTAGAAAATAAATTTTTTAATTCCTTTAGGATCCTATGTAGATTAAAATCAATTCCTTATAGAAAAGGATTACGAGTTTTACCTTTTCTTTGAATTTTGATTTGAATCACCTTGTTATTTGATCTTCAAGATGGGTTGTAGTAAACCACAATCTTTTCAAAACCTCTATGGAAAACACCAAAGTATCGACGTGAAGATCAAAGACAAAAAGAGAAGGATGAAACCTTTTGTGTACTAGACTAAGATTCGGCTTTGGTGTTCTTGGTATCTAGAGTAGTTGAATTCTCCTTATTGTATTTGAGGGAGTTTCAGCTACTGCTAGATTAAGAGGAGGAGAGACTAAATTACATATTATGATCATATCATATTTATAGGCACCTTAGGTTAATTAGGTTTTAATCTAATGGCTTAAATTAAATCAATAAGGTTAATGACTATTATGCTATTAATGAAAAGTCAAACACATTCTTTTTGACTTTTGATTTATTAAGCTCATAGTCAACATAATCTAATAGGCCCTATTTAATTAAATACATCTTATACAAATACTTAAATTAGCTAACTAATTTAATTATATTAAATTATTTCAAAACACATTAATTAAATATATGAACTTAATCCTATTAAATTTATTATTTAATTAACTTTTTCACTTACTCTTTGAATTTCTTCAATGCATGTGACCTAATAGGTTTCCTAATTAAATGACAAGTTAAGTTTTTAATTATTTCCTTAAATTAATTTTGGAAACTCTCAAGTGAATTTCCTATTTCCAAAATAGGAAAGTTCCATAAAAGGTAATCCTTGTCCAACAAGGATTATATAAATTAAACTCTTTTAATTCATAATTAATTTTTCAATTAAACCTTTATAACCTAAGTAGATCATAAGCAGTAACTAGCCACACATCAAGACCCCCAAGTAATCAGAAAGTACTTGTGGTAAATACGAAACCCTTACATATAATAATATTATACTAGTAGTCCCTTTAATTACTTTTACCATATTAAGTTTAATGTATGGTCTTTGTGTTAACTCCACTAAGCTGGTTATACCACACTTAGCCCGAACAGTAGTTTCTTTTCCCCGAGTCTCATTACAAAAACTGACTTTCTTAAAGGCCATCTCTAAGTATAGTCTACTCGGGCTAGAGATTTCCAATAATGATCTCTTAAAACTGGCCTTAGGTGAAACCCTCCTTCTAATAGGAGTTATGAATTTCTTTATAGATTACTTAAATGTTAACAAGTGCCTCTAACTACACCCAATATCCGCCCTATAAGCAGACCCTTTAGGAGAGTAAGGTACGGAATCAAAGCATAGCCTCTTCACTCTAGATCACTCTTAAGTATCTTAAGTTCAAGGACATTTGCACATTGCCATATTGAGATGTATCATTAACAAGGTTTAGAACTCCATATGATAATCTCAGGTTATCACTCCAATGTACTTACTACTCCTAGTAAGCATCCACATGTTATACATAGACATCTATATGTTTGCATCTTTATGAGATCAGATGATTTGATCAAATTAAATAGTATACATAAGTGCTAGTCTTTACGAATCAATAATGTCCCATTTTATTGATTCTATTACTAGCATCCACATGTTATACTTAGACATCTATATGTTTGCATCTCTATGAGATCAGATGATTTGATCAAATCAAATAGTATACATAAGTGCTAGTCTTTACGAATCAATAATGTCCCATTTTATTGATTATATGACTAGGGATATTTTAGGTAAAACATAATTGCACATGATAAGCATCGCACTATCATGATCACATCATGAATGCTTTCATGTTATGTTTACACCATAGACTTTATTAAGCAGTTATACGATTTTATTCTAAAAATAAATAAATCACTTGTTAATAAAGAATGTATTTTATTAATATTATCTAAAATTATCATCACAATGATTGTCTTTAGAGCACCTATACTAAAAATCTCCCACTTGCTCTAAAGCCAATCGCCTTTGTATCTAATATCATAGGCTAGTACATGACAGTCGTACTTCTTCTAAGCTAATAGCTTTGTAAGCAGATTGGCTATGTTCTAATCAGTAGGGACTCTATCTATCTATACATCATTTCTACCAATGATTTCCCTAATCAAGTTGTAACACCGCCTTACGTGTTTGTATCTTTGATGAGACCGTGGCTTCTTTGCTTGTGCAATAGCTCCATTGTTATCATAATACAACATTATTGAATCAACAATGCTAGGAACCACATCAACTTTTGTGATAAATTTTTTGATCCACACGGCTTCCTTTGCTGCCTCTGAAGCTGCAATATACTCTGCTTTGGTAGTAGAATCAACAGTTATTTCTTGTTTTGCACTCCTCCAACTTACAACACCACCATTTATAATGAAAACAAATCCAAATTGCAATTTATAATCATCCTTATCAGTTTGGAAACTGGCATCAGTATACCCGTTTACCTAAAGTTCTCATTCTCTATAGACCAAGAACATATCTTTAGTTCTTCCTAAATACTTAAGAATGTTCTTGATTGCAATCCAGTGACCATCACCTAGATTGGTCTGATATCTACTAGTGACACCAAAGCATACGATACATCAGGCCTAGCACATAGCATAGCATATATGATAGATCTTATTGTTGAAGTATAAGGAATCTTACTCATTAACTCTCTTTCATCTTGTGTATTTGGACACATTTTCTTAGTAAGAGATATACCATGGGTCATTGGTATCAACCCCTTTTTAGATTACTTCATGTTAAACCGCTTTAGTATTTTTTCTATATATGTACCTTACGAAAGACCTAACAACCTTTTAGATTTATCTCTATAGATTTTAATTCCTATAATATAGGTTGCATCGCCAAGGTCTTTCATGAAGAAGTTCTTAGATAACCAAATCTTAACTCCTTGTAATACTGGAATATCATTTCCTATTGTTAATATGTCATCTACATATAATACTAGGAAAACCACTGCACTCCCATTAACCTTCTTGAAGACATAAGGTTCATTCTCATTTTGTGAAAAATCAAACTCTTTGATTGTTTCATTAAATTAGATGTTCAAACTCCTAGAAGCTTGTTTTAATCCATAAATAGATATTTGCAGCTTGCATACCTTATTGTCATCGTTAGATGTGAAACCCTCAGATTGTGTCGTGTACACATCCTCAGTCAGAATTCCATTTAGAAAAGCTGTTTTCACATCCATTTGCCAAATATCATAATCATAATGAGTTGCAATGGCTAGGAGTATTCTGATGGATTTAAATATAGCTACATGAGAAAAGGTTTCATCATAGTCAATTTCTTGTCTTTGAGGATATCCTTTAGCTACTAGTCTAGCTTTGTGGCTAATCACATTACCCTCTATATCAGTTTTCTTCTTAAATATCCATTTGCACCCAAGGGGTTTTATCCCTTCAGGTGGATCGATCAAAGCCTACACTTTGTTGTCATATATGGATTCCATCTCTGATTTCATGGCTTTAAGCCATTTATCAAATTCTGAACTATTCAGAGTTGATTTATAGGTAGAGGGTTCTTCATCATTCTCAATGATTAGAACTTCGTTATGTTCGTCTAAGAGATACCCATATCTCTCTAGAATATTATGAACTCTAATAGACCTGTGAAGTATTTGTGTCTCAAGAGGTATAACCATTACTTCATCTGTATGAATAATAGGTTCAAACTCAATCAGCTAATTTGTATCTAATTGTGGTTTCTGAACTTCCCGAAGCTCAATTCTACTCTATCACGGCCTATTTTCGGATCGCGATGGTCCTAAAATGAAGGAGATGCCAATGGCAACCGGTACCCGCAGAACCCGGTACCATATGCAATATCTATAACCATCAATTTATTATTCATTTTAATTAGTGACCATTCATTTTGTTAATCTGTAATTCTATCTGTAATCCAATGCAGTTGGTTGTAATAACTATCATCACATATCATATTATCATCGTATACTATAATACATCATCACATACATATATACATGTTCATATCCTAACTAACTCATACATACCCCCATGGAGCAGCTAGAACATGAACACAAAAAATACAGAACATATAATATTTACATTAATCAACAGTGAGAAAAAATCTGCGGAATGTCTGAAGTTGTGATTCTGCAGTCTACTCTTCCCCTGAAATGGTTAAATAAGGAAATGGTGAGTATATAAGATACTCAGTGAATCTATATGCATCACAAATAAAATAGGATGGATTAATGGTTTATAACAACAAAGAAACAACGGTAGCAATATCAATAATGTCGGGTTACAGAATCAGTGATAGTCAATAATAGAAAGATCAATGGTTATAACAATGGCATGGAATCATATGGTAAGACAGATATAAGGCCCTGAAACATGTAGACTATGTGTAATCACATAGTCGATCTCATATCAAGTAAACATAAGACTGATCAGGTCTTATGGCTAGGACCAATAACCCTTCCCGGCTAGGGCATCAATATCAATATGCACATTGTCGATAGTATGTACCCACTACCCTGTCAGAGCGGCAGCTCTATTAAACCACATTTAGGTCAATACAAGTGAACATCATATCAATAGACACCATTATGCAACAATGGTATCATCAATGGCATTAAGCTCAATATCATTCAAATCAAGTAGCAATTGAATCAACAGCATTGCAATATACGATATATAATAAATAATAATCGGTATGGTAAACAATAAAGGCATGGAACAAAAGTTGGCTATACGAAGGAAATTGGTTGGCCAATTGGCATGCCAATGTCACTGGCGACAATGGCATTCAAATGGTAGGCCTATAGAAGAAAAAGCAATAGGCCAATGGCAATATAACTATGCAATTCATTAAACATGTGGTGGGCAAGGTTGAATGGGTAAAATAGCTAGGTTTTGGTGCAAGGTTAACAATGCCCATTCAATCAACAATCAAGCCACATTGTCAACAACACAATAGGTAACAAATATACAATAGTAAACAACATTAAAAGAATCAAATTGGAATGAGAAACAAGAAGAAAGCAAAGCAAAATTTCAAAGGGATGAATAGTAACTAGGTTTCGGCCAAAACATGGCTTTCACATATGGTTTCCAAATCATGTTTCAATGCTTAGGACATGTTAAATGATGCATATCGGACTCACCAAAGGCTTCCAATTGCTTAGGAAAATTCAATTCCACCACTTTTCTTCAAAGGAGGTATATATAGTAATCTTGTGTAACTGGATTTTCTACAACAAAACAACCACCAATTAAGCATCCATTAGCTTCCAATTAACATATTTTAAGCTCAAATATCATAAACTAATACTAATTCAAATATCTAAAGCAAACAACTTCCATTAGGATTTGGAAATTAGGGATTTCTATCCATATGCATCAATTGATGCAATCTAACATAAAATCCATCTAAGTCAATGTTTAATACACTTAATTAGTCTATTTAATCAATGAAATCAATATGTTACCTTAGGTGCAAGTCCTAGCCGAAACCTTCCTTAGATTTGTTCTTGATTTGCTTTGAACTTCCAAGTGATATTTGAATGGGAAATGGAAGAACTAGGTTAGCTTTTAGGTTTTCTTTAGATTTTTCCTTGAAAACTAACTTAAAAATGAAGGAAAATTGATGATGGGTGGTTAGGCCACCAAAGGAGAAAGGAAGAAGATGAAGAAAATGGTTGGGAGAATGACTAAGGCATGCTTATATATTAAGCAAAAATGGAAAATTATATTTTGGTCCTTAAACATTCAAGTATTCATACTTTGACTCCAACTTCTTCTATAATTTATTCTGACAATTCTGTTAGGATTTATATTTCAAAGTAGGGATTAAAAAGGCTTATTTTAATTTATACTTATTTATAAAAATAGTTTCAGAGTCATTCTGAAACTTAGACATACCAATTTTCACTATTTACCTCGAAGTTCTATTTATTTACGGTTTTTCCATTTGTTACTTTTTTAATGTTCCTAAATTTTTTTCACTTCTTTCTTTTTACCAAAATTACACATGTATTTATTTGATCTTTTACCCCATGGTCAGAATGAAAAATTCATCTGTTGACTGAACTGCTAATTTCTTGGCAGTGTTATCGACACTGCCGATTTCTTGAAAAGTAATTCATTCACTTTCTAACTGTGTCTCTAAAATTATTTCCCATTATTTCAATGCCTTTAAACTATATATTGAGAATTAATTCATGCATATAAGATATGATTTCCTAGGGCATTATATTCTATCCCCCTTTAAATAAATTTGTCCTCGAATTTAAATAAAATGCATACCTCATTGTTGGAACAGGAATGGATATATGTCCTTCATGTCCTGCTCGCTCTCCCAAGTGCACTCCTCTATCAACTGGTTCCTCCAAAGCACTTTTACCATGGGAATCTCCTTGTTCCGCAACTGTTTGACTTGTCAGTCAATTATCTCTACTAGAAGCTCCTCATATGACAAGTCCTCATTAAGTCCCACATCTTGTACCTCCAATATATGTGATGGATTAGAAACATATTTCCGCAGCATTGAGATATGGAATACAGGATGTACATGGCTCAGATGAGGTGGAAGAGCCAATCTATAGGCCACATTACCAATCTTTTCAAGAATCTCAAATGGACCTATAAACCTTGGTGACAGTTTTCCCTTCTTCCTAAATCTTATAATACCCCTCATTGGTGAGATCTTAAGGAAGACATGATCACCATCTGCAAAGTGTACGTCTTTCCTCTTCGGATCGGCATAGCTCTTCTGCCTACTGAAAGCAGTCCTCATCCGATCTCTAATCATAGGAATCTTTTCCATCGTTTCTCTGATCAACTCTGGCCCCTCTAGCTGCTTCTCCCCTTGCTCCACCCAACACACTGGATATCTACACTTCCTACCATATAGTACTTTAAATGGAGCCATACCAATAGAAGAGTGATAATTGTTGTTGTAAGAGAACTCGATCAATGGCAGATATTGATCCCAGTTACCTTTGAAATCCATAACACACAACTGAAACATATCTTCCAAAGTCTGGATTGTTCTCTCTGACTACCCATCAGTATGCGGATGGAAAGCAGTACTGAACCGTAACTGAGTACCCATAGTCTCCTGAAATTTTTACCAAAACTGAGAGGTGAATTGTGTACCTCTATCTGAGATGATCATCAAAGGAACTCCATGAAGTCACACAATTTATCAACATACAACTGTGCATATTGAGCTACCGAATAACTAGTATTCACTCGCAAAAAATAAGCAGATTTCATCAATTGGTCTACAATTACCCATATGGAGTCATAACCCCTCGTAGTCCTTGGTAGACCAACTACAAAATCCATGGTAACCTGCTCCCATTTCCACTCTGACAACTCAATCTCCTGAAGTAACCCTGATGGCTTCTGATGCTCAAACTTAATATGCTGACAGGCTAAGCATTTTGATACAAACTGAGCTACATCTCTCTTCATACCAGGCCACCAATACACATCCTTTAGATCATGATACATCTTGGTAATCCCTGGATGTACAGTGTATGAAGAATAATCCAATCCCACAGCCCATCAATATCAGGTACATATATCCGTTTCCCATACTTCAGTAGATCACCATCCACTGTAAACTCTAACATCTTGCCATTCTATACATCTCCCTTAAGATTCAATAGATATGGATCCCTATTTTGAGCCACTTTAATATCATCACTCAACAGTGACTTTACCCGAAATTGGGCTATCAGAGCCTGGTTACTATCTTGGGATCCCAAATCCAACTCCATTCCCATATTTGATAACTCCCTCATCTCTCGGATCAAGGGTTTCCTGCCAACCATGATATGAGCTAGACTGCCCATAGACATCTGGCTCAAAGCATCAGCTACCACATTAGCTTTGCCCAAATGATATATGATTTTACAATCGTAATCCTTAAGTAATTCCACCCATCTACGCTGCCGGAAGTTCAGATCTTTCTGCTGAAATATATACTGTAAACTCTTGTGATTAGTATATATCTCACATTTAGATCCATATAGATAATGCCTCCAAATTTTTTATGCAAATACTACAGCTGCCATCTCCAAATCATGTGTCAGATAATTTTCTTCATGCTTCTTTAATTGTCGAGAAGCATAAGCAATTACTCTTCGATTCTGCATCAATACACACCCCAATCCGACTCGTGAAGCATCACAATACACAGTAAATTTCTCCCCCTCTGTTGGCAAAGCTAACACTGGAGTACTTGTGAGGCAAGACTTCAAAGTCTGGAAACTATGCTCACACTTATCAGTCCATAGATAACGCTCCTGTTTCCGAGTCAGCTTAGTCAATGGAGCTGTAATTCTGGAAAAATCCTTCACAAACCTCCTACAATTCCCTGCCATACCCAGAAAACTGTGAACTTCAGAAACACTGGTAGGCTGGGGCCAATTCACCACCGCTTCAACTTTCTGAGGATCCACTCTGATACCATCTTTACAGACTACATGCCTAAGAAAACACTGTCACGACTCGGTTTCCCAAGCCGCGACGGTCCTAGGTCACGAGAGATGCCAATGGCAACCGGCACCCGTAGAACCCCATATCAATCACATCAGTCCTATCAATTCAATATAATTCATGTACATCACATTCATAATTTCTAATCACTCTATTAAACTACCATACATTCTGATAATATCATTCATAAATATGAATCCACAAAATATGCCATTAATTATATATCATCCATTTAACATAACTAATATTAGTTACATGTTCATTACCTAGCTAACCCGTACATACCCATAGAGCAGCTAGTTTATGAACACCAAAAAAAATATTGTTCAAAATATGGAACTGTCAATACATCTGAAATCAGTGGCAGAATTTCCAGAGAAGTAGAAGTCTGGATTCTACAGCTCTAATCCTCTTCTAAAAGGGGAAACAAATGAAAGGGGTGAGTATAGATGATACTCAGTGAATTTACATGCATCGCAAATAACAATAGGCAATATATATCAAAGGTTTCAATCAATCAGATAATAGGGTACCAAATAAATGTCAAGGTACAATAAAGCCAATATTTCAATATACCAGTTTGGTATCATATTTATATGGAAAGACAGATACTGGGATGGACTGCATGAAAAGAAATCATACAATCTCTAAACAATCAAATGCGTTGAACCATGTAGGTTCTAGATCATCCATAACAGGGCAAATAAGCATAAGGCTGATCAGGCCCTATGACCGGGACTATAACCCTTCCCAGCTAGGGTTCATATAAATACAATATGCACAAGGTCGACAATATTTCCCCACTCCCCTGTCGAATCGAAAGTTCTGCCATAACCATATCAAGGTTAATAACAAGGGATACCATTAACAATAATGGCATCCGGATTCAATCAATCAATCAATCAATCAGTTCGGTATCAATCATATCAATATCCAATATCAATAATGGCCATGCCATGTACAATATCCAATACAATTCAAAGATTCGGTAATAAGGGTAATTCATATAACAAAGAATAAAGTTTGATATTCAAATAAGAAATATCAATGAAACAAGGATATATAACAATAAATGGTTTTTCTTGGTAAAAAAATGTGGTTACAAACTCAAAGAAAATCAAGGAAAATACACAATGAAGGTTTCGGTCATATGGGGTTTCTTCTCATATGGTGTTCAATAATCACATTAAGAAATTTTTATAAGGCAATTGATGCATGTAGAACTCACCTCAATTTTCCAATAGCCAATAACTTAGCCAAATTCACCAATTTCCTCCAAAATCTCCAATTTGGCTACTTTGAGAATTCAGTTTCCAAAATCTACAATTTCATATCAAATTGGTCATCAATTTATTGTTCTCTTATACCCAATTAACTATTTCTATCATCAATTTATGAATCCCATCAAAAATTTATCAAATCTAAATTCCAAATTCCAAATAAACCCTAGAGTTTAGGGATTTCAATTAATTAGTGTTAATCTATGTAAAATAACACTAAACCCATTTATTCTAACCTAAATAATATATGTTAAATCAATAAAATCTAACAAATAGTCACTTACCTCAAATGAGTGTCAATGGCAGAAATTACTCTTCTTTGCCTCAAAATATTCCCAGCTCTATCTGCAGGCTTTAGACGAAATACTGTAGTCACAGAATATTTCTATATGTTTTCCATAAATTTTCTCCATAAATTTTGATGGAGAAATCGTGAAATCGAAGAAGAAGATGAAGAAATAGTATTCGACTTCTTGGAGAAAAGACGAACACGAAGAACAGAGAAACATAGAAAGAAATAAAAGAAATAAGGCAACGTGTTTTAATGCATCAGTTACTGCCTCTTTATAATGAGTTACTGCCTCAGTAACGGAATTAATTAAATTCTGCTCAGCTATTACAGATTTGATGTTCGAGCTCGCGAGTTCCAGCTCACAAATCCTAGCTCGCCAAACTTAGCTCGCCAATGCCTCTTCACATTGCTGGCTCGCCATACCACTTCGCATAAGCCAGCTCGCATATGTCTCTTCGCCAAATCCAGTTAGCAATTCCTCTTCGCCTTTTCCAGTTCGCATTTTCCTCTTCTCATTTCCTCTTCGCATTTCCTCTTTGCCATTTCCTCTTTGTCACAACCCACTCTTACGAGCTGCGATGGTCCTAGGGCATGGGAGATGCTAATGGCGACCGACACCCGTAGAACCCAACATCAGTCCTATCAATACAATATGCATGTATAAAATCTCTATTCATTCATTATCAATCACAACCTGTCATATATCCTCAATCAACTGTATTAACAATACCCACAGGATCATAACAATTATGACATATATTTTCCATATCATAGTATCATCATTTGGATACATGTTCATTTCCTAGCTAACCCGTACATACCCATGGAGCAGTTAGATTATGAACACCAAAATATAATTGCTATAAAAAATAACTATTTAGAAAATACATCAGATAATTTGTTACAGAATCCTCAGAGAAATAGAAGTCTAGATTCTGCAGCTCTAATCCTCTCCTGAAATGGGTAAACAATGAGTAGTGAGTATAGATGATACTCAGTGAATTCGTATGCATCGCAATAAACAATTGGGTCAGCCAATAAGGATATCGATCGAATAAAATCAAGAATTGAATAATATCAAGTTCGTAAGGTATCATCAATAAGATACAACAATATCATATAATATGGTTTCATATGTGTGAAATGACAGATAATGGGATGGACTGTAGGAAAAGAAATCATACAGTCTCCATATCAAATACGTTGGACCATGTAGGTCTTAATCATCCATATAAGGGCAAATGTAAGCATAAGGCGGATTAGACCTTATGACCGGGACCAAACCCTTCCCAGCTAGGGTACAATATACAATGTGCACAAGGTCGACAGTATTTCCCCACTCCCCTATCGAATTGAAAGTTCTGTCACAATCACAACAGGGTCAACAACAAGGGATACCATTAACAACAATGGCGTCCGAATTCAATCAATCATCAATCAATCATTTTGGTTTCCAATCAATTCAATATCCAATATCAATGATGGCCATGCCATATACAATATCCAATATCCAATCAAAGTTCGACATTTAGTATATTTCAAAAGCAAAGCAAGGTTTGGTATTTTAGAATGTT
>CANXYC011350495.1:0-29189 GCA_948193065.1 Aleurites moluccanus
CTTACAATTAAGCTTATTTAGAGCTTCCAACTAGAATTAATTATTTCATTACCTATTTCATTCAATTAAATTCTCAACTAAATTCTATAATTCCTTTTAATATCTATATTTAATTGTCCTTGATTAATTTTGGTTATTGATCTCTTGAGAATCTCGAAAAAAAAAGAAAAAAAATTCTACCCGATTGATGGTTCATTCGGTTTTTCATAAATCCCTTTTACACTCTCAATATTTCTTCTTAATTTCCTTTTAAACTTGGGTGAGTTATTACAGTATATGTATATGATGATGTTTTATAGTGTATGATGATAATATGATATGTGATGATAATTATTACAACCAACTGCACTAGATTATAGAAAGAATTATAGATTGACAGAATGAATGGTAACTAAGTAAAATGAATAATTATTGATGGTTATAGATTATGCATGTGATACTGAATTCTACGGGTGTCAATCGCCATTGGCATCTCCTGCATCCAAGGACTGTTGCAATCCAGAAGCGGGTCGTGACAGAGATGGTAACAGAGATCTAGGTTATAGACACCAGACCATAGGTTACAGATGAATAGTGACTATATTACAGAGGAATAGTAACTAAGTATAGAATGAGATAGAATTAAGTAAACCATGGAGCATAGGAATTTCTATATCGTCTTTTGTTGTAATCATCTGATATGTGATAGTATTCTGCATTTCTGTATTATATTGAGTACGTTTCTTATTTTTCGACAAATTACAAAAATGTCTGACGATAAGGACAAAGATACTAGGGAGGCAAAGGTAGCCTCCAATGAGTCACTAGTCAGAGAGTATTCAGTTTCAGAGGGTCTGTCCAAATCCCTACAGACTGCAAAGGATACAGAAAGGGGCGATGATCCCTGAAGAGTTGAGATGATGGAGTTACGCAGGGAATTGGCAGATTTGAGGCGGGAACGTCAAAATGTACTGCCACTACCAGTTCCAGCAGCAGTGCCCCCACCTATTGCATCAGAGGTAGTACTAGTTGCTCCGGCTCCTGTGCAGCCAGTAGGGGGTTCCTGAGGAGCCTGTTGTACAGGGAGGCCGCAAAGTTATTGAGGAGGGTGGAGTGTCCATGTTTAGCTTTTTAAAGCTAAACTTGCTAGAGTTTAGGGGTGACAGAGGCAGTGATCCAGTAGATTTTCTGGAGGAGGTTGAGAAGGTAGTTAGGAGACTACCTTTTTCTGAGCTTAGAGCAGTGGAGCTAGTTGGCCTATTGCTAAAAGGGAAAGCTTGGACCTGGTTTTCCCATAGGATGGAGCCTAGACTGTATGGTGAGCATCCACCCACATGGGCTGAGTTTCCACATGGTTTGATAGACGAGTTTATTACTAAATGGGTGAAGACCTGCAATTTGATTCAGTTTGAGCATGGTAATAGAACAGTTGAGGAATATACAGAGGAGTTCATCAGGTTAAGTAACTATGCTACTCACACTATTCCTACTGAGGCTGATCTGATCAGCAGGTTTAGGAGGGGTCTATATGCTGCACTTCATAATGCACTGTTGGCTACAGAATTTACTTCTCTAACTATTGTTATTTATAAGACTACATAGATGGAAGAGAAATATAAGATAGAGAGGGCAAAGAGGGATCAGAAGAGGAAAGGGGGACCAGGAGCACAAGTTAGGAGGGGGGAGAGCAGCTCCCAGCCTAGGAGGGGAGAGCAGCTCCTAGCCTAGACAGGCAGAGCCAGTGCCTCGATTTGATCAGTGACCTTCATCTGGTAGTCAGAGGAGCAGGGTCTAGAGTAGGGGACCACCAGAAGTACAGTTTGCATCTGCTTATTCACAGGGTTCCTCTAGACCAGCAGCACAAATGCCTAGTGTGTTTGTTTATGGGTTTTATGGACGGAGGAGCGGAGAGGAGTGCCGGCGACAGTTAGGTGCCTGTTTGAATTGCGGGCAATATGGTCACTTCATTAGCAGATGTCCATTATGGGGCGAACAACAGCCATTTGCTACGGTTTCTTAGTCGACGGTACAAATGAGTCAGAATATGGCCAGAGAGACTCCAGGTAGAGGCAGAGGCAGAGGAGGACAGGCTCTCAGTAGTAGTCAGGCCCCAGCGGACAGAGGTTAGGGGCGAGTATTTATAGTTAAAACACAGGAGGCACAAAGATCAGACAATGTGGTTACAGGTACTATTTTGATTCAGAATGAAATTGCTGATGTCTTATTTGATTATGGTGCTACTCATTCCTTTATGTCACCTAATTTTGCACCTAAATTGAATAAGGAAAAGAAATTGTTGCATGTGTCTTTAGTGATTGCTAAACCAATGGGTGAGAATATTGATGTGAACTAGTACTATCCTGACTGTGTGATTGAAATTGATGATAAAAGTCTTGCGTATGATTTGATAGAACTGCCTGCGTTAGAGTTAAATGTGATTTTGGGTATGGATTGACTCACAAGACATCGGGCAGGCATTAATTATTATCAGAAGAAGGTCAAGTTTGAGCCTGAGGGGTAGCCAAATTTTAAGTTTCAAGGTGACATACGAGAGTTCAAAGTTAATTTGGTTTCAGCTATACAGGCCAGAAGGATGATAGGAAAGGGATGTTCAGCGTATTTGGCTCATGTGGTAGATGTGCAGAAGTCTTCTGTAGAGCTTGATCAGATACATGTAGTTCAGGAGTTTCCTGATGTGTTTTATGAAGAGTTGTCAGGATTGCCCCCAGATAGGGAGATTGAGTTTAAGATTGAGGTGCATGCAGGCACCGATCCTATATTTATTCCACTTTACAGAATGGCACCAGTGGAATTGAAAGAACTAAAGGTACAGTTATAGGAGTTACTGGATAGAGGGTTCATTAGACCGAGAAGTTCTCTGTGGGGTACTCCGATACTATTTGTAAAGAAGAAGGATGGCTCCTTAAGAATGCATATTGATTATAGGTAGCTAAAAAAGGTGACAGTGAAGAATAAATATATGTTGTCTCAGATAGATGACCTGTTTGATCAGCTGCAGGGTGCTGTCACTTCTCGAAGATTGATCTGAGATCTAGATATCACCAATTGAAGATAGAGAAGGGTGATATACCTAAGACTGCTTTCAGGACCCGATATGGCATTATGAGTTTTTGGTGTTGCCATTCGGGTTAACCAATGCACCTGCAACTTTCATGGATTTGATGAATAGGGTGTTCAAGCCATTCTTGGATAAGTTTGTCATAGTATTCATTGATGACATACTTATCTATTCTAGGAGTGAGGAGGAGCATACAGAGCACTTGAGGATTGTATTGCAGACACTTCGGGAGCATCAACTGCATGCTAAGCTATCTAAATGTCAGTTATGGCTAATCGAAGTGTGTTTTCTTGGGCATGTGGTCTATAAAGATGGTATCAGGGTGGATCCTCAGAAAGTTGAAGCGGTGGCGAATTGGCCCAAGCCTACCAGTGTTTCTAAAGTTCGTAGTTTTCTGGGTATGGCAGGGTATTATAGGAGGTTTGTGAAGGATTTTTCTAGAATTGCAACTCCATTAACTAAGCTGACTCGAAAATAGGAGCATTATTTATTGATTGATGAGTGTGAGCGCAGTTTCCAGACTTTGAAGTCTTGCCTCACAAGTTCTCCAGTGTTAGCATTGCCAGCAGAGGGAGAGAAATTTACTGTGTATTGTGATGCTTCACGAGTCGGATTGAGGTGTGTATTGATGCATAATCGGAGAGTAATTGCTTATGCTTCTCGGCAATTAAAGAAGCATGAAGCGAATTATCTGACACATGATTTGGAGATGGCAACTATGGTATTTACATTAAAGATTTGGAGGCATTATCTGTATGGATCTAAATGTGAGATATACACTGATCATAAGAGTTTGTAGTATATATTTCAGCAGAAGGATCTGAACCTACGGCAGCGTAGATAGGTGGAGTTACTTAAGGATTATGATTGTGAAATCTTGTACCATCCGAACAAAGCTAATATGGTAGCTGATGCATTGAGCCGAAAATCTATGGGTAGTCTAGCTCACATCTCGGTTATCAAGAGACCATTGATCCGTGAGATGGGTGAGTTAGTTGATTTGGGTATGGAGTTGGATTTGGGATCCTAGGATCGTAACCAGGCTCTGATAGCCCAATTTTGGATGAAGTCACTGTTGATTGATGACATTAAAGTGGCTCAGGATAGGAATCCATATCTATTGAAGCTCAAAGGAGAGGTACATAATGGTAAAATGACAGATTTTACAGTAGAGGATGGTATATTGAAGTGCGGAAAGCATATATGTGTACCTGATTTTGATGGGCTACGGGATCGAATTATGAGAGAGGCTTACTATTCAGCATACAGTGTACATCCAGGGATTATCAAGATGTATCATGATCTGAAGGATGTGTATTGGTGGCATGGTATGAAGAGAGATGTAGCTCAGTTTGTATCAAAATGCTTAGCCTATCAGCAGGTTAAGTTTGAGCATTAGAAGCCATCAGAGTTGCTTTAGGAGATTGAGTTGCCAGAGTGGAAATGGGAGCAGGTTACTATAGATATTATAGTTGGTCTACCAAGGACTATGAGGGGTATGACTCCATATGGGTAATTGTAGATCGGTTGATGAAATCTGCTCATTTTCTGGAGGTTAAGACCAGTTATCCAACAGCTCAATATGCACAGTTGTACATGGATAAAATTGTGTGACTTCGTAGAGTTCCTTTGATGATTATCTTAGATAGAGGTACATAGTTCACCTCCCGATTTTGGCAGAAATTTCAGGAGTCTATAGGTACTCAGTTACGGTTTATTACTGCTTTCCATCTGCAAACTGATGGACAATCAGAGAGAACAATCCAGACTTTAGAAGATATGTTTCGATTGTGTGTTCTGGATTTCAAAGGTAACTGGGATCAATATCTGCCATTGATCGAGCTCTCTTATAACAACTGTTATCACTCTTCTATTGGTATGGCTCCATTTGAAGCATTATATGGTAGGAAGTGTAGATCTACAGTGTGCTGGGTGGAACCATGAGAGAAGCAGCTAGATGGGCCAAAGTTGATCAGAGAAACAATGGAAAAGGTTCCTATGATTAGAGATCGGATGAGGACTGCTTTCAGTAGGTAGAAGAACTATATCGATCTGAAGAGGAAAGATGTACACTTTGCAGTTGGTGATCATGTCTTCCTTAAGATCTCACCGATGAGGGGCATTATGAGATTTGGGAAGAAGGGAAAGCTGTCACAAAGGTTTATAGGTCCATTTAAGATTCTGGAAAATATTGGTAATGTGGCCTATAGACTGGTTCTTCCACCTAATATGAGCCATGTTTGTCCGGTTTTTCATATCTCGATACTGTGGAAATATAAATCTGATCCACCACACATATTGGAGGTACAAGATGTGGGACTTAATGAGGACCTATCATATGAGGAGCTTCCAGTGGAAATAGTTGATCGACAAGTCAGACAGTTGCGGAACAAGGAGATTCCCATGGTAAAATGCTCTGGAGAAACCAGTCAATGGAAGAGTGAACTTGGGAGAGTGAACAGGAGATGAAGGACGAATACCCATTCTTGTTCCATCAATGAGGTACGTATTTAATTTAAATTCGATGACGAATTTATTTGAAGGGGGGTAGAATGTAATATCCTAGGAAATCCTAACTTGTATGCATGATTTAATTCTCAGCATATGATTTAAAAGCATTGAAATGATGAGAAATAATTTTAGAGACGCAGTTAGAAAGCGAATGAAATACTTTTCCGAAAATCATAGGTATCGAAAACACTGCCGAGAAAATAACAGTTTGGAAAATAGTTGAATTTCTGATTCTGACCAGGGGATAAAAGATCACATAAATGCATGTGTAATTTAGTAAAAATAAAAAAGTGAAAAACATCTAGGATCACTGAAAAAGTAACTGATGGCAAAATATTAAATAAATAGAACTTCAAGGGGAATAGTGAAAATTGATCTGTCTGGGTTTCATATTGGTTCTGAAACTATTTTTATAAATAAGTATAAATTAAAATAAGCCTTTTGAATCCCCACTTTGAAATCTAATTCTCTATAAAATTATCAGAATAAATTAAAGAAGAAGTTGGGGTCAAAGTATAATTGCTTGAAAATTTAAGGACCAAAATATGATTTTTCATTTTTGCTTAATATATAAGCATGCCTTAGAATTATTTTGCTCATCTTCTTCTTCTTCCTCCATCTTGGCCAAACCATTGTTGGCAAAATCTCCACCATTTTCCAACAATTTTCAAGAGAAAAACTAAACAAAACTTAAAATCTAACTTAGTTCTTCCATCCTCTATCTTAAATTTGCTTGGAACTTAAAGGAATTCAAGGGATTTTTTATAAGGGGATTTTGGGTTCACCATCACCTTGAGGTAAGGAATTGTTTTATTTGATTTTATAGTTTATTTAGATGATTTAGAGATTGAATTTGGTGGGTTTCAGGTTAGATTACATCAATTGATGCATTTGGATGGAAATCCCTAAATTCAAGCCATGGATTGAAGTTGTTTGCTTTAGCTATTTGAATTAGTGTTAATTTATGACATTTGAACTTAGAATATGTTAATTGGAGGCTAATGGATGATTAATTGGTGGTTGTTTTGTTGTAGAAAATCAAGTTATACAAGATTGCCATATATGCCTCATTTGAAGAAAAGTGGTGGAATTGAATTTTCCTAAGCAATTAGAAGCTTTTGGTGAGTTCTATATGCATCATTTAACATGCCTAATGCCTTAAAATTAAAATTAGAAACTATATGTAAAAGTCTCATTTTGGCTGAATGGCCTTTACTATTCATTGCCTTGAATTTTTCTTGTTTTTCCTTTGTATTCCTTAGCCATTTTGATCCTTTTAATTGTGTTTACTATTGTATACTTGTTGCTTATTGTGTTTTTGACAATGTGGCTTGGTTGTTGATTGAATGGGCATTGTTAACCTTGCACCAAAACCTAGCCATTTTGCGCATTCAACCTTGCCCACCATATGTTTGATGAAGTGCCTAATTATATTGCCATTGGCCTATTGCATTTTCTTCCATAGGCCTACCATTTGAATGCCATCATCACCAGCAATATTGACATGCCAATTGGCCTATCGATTTCCTTTGTATAGCCAACCTTTATTCCATATCTTTGTTGTTTACCAAACCGATTATCATTGATTATATATTGTATATTACAATGCCATTGATTAAATCGCTACTTGATTTGAATGATGTTGAGCATATTATCATTGATGATACCATTGTTGCATAATGGTGTTTATTGATACGATATTCACTTGTATTGACCTAAATGTGGTTTGACAGAGCTGTCGCTCCGACAGAGTAGTAGGTACATACTGTCGGCAATGTGCACATTGATATTAATGCCCTAGCTGGGAAGGGTTATTGGTCCTGGCCATAAGACCTTATCAGTCTTATGTTTACTTGATATGAGATCGACTGTGTGATTACACATAGTCTACATGTTTCAGGGGCCTATATCTGTCTTATCATATGTTTCCATGCCATTGTTATAACCATTGATCTTCCTATTATTTACTGTCACTAATTCTGTAACCCGACATTATTGATATTGGTATCATTGTTTCTTTATTGTTATAAACCATTGATCCATCCTATTTTATTTGCGATGCATATAGATTCACAGAGTCTCTTATATACTCACTATTTCCTTATTTAACCATTTCAGGGAAAGAGTTGACTGCAGAATCCCAACTTCAAACATTTTGCGAATTTTTGCTCACTGTTGATTAATGTAAATATTATATGTTCTGTATTTTTGGTGTCCATGTTCTAGCTACTCCATGGGGTATATATGAGTTAGTTAGGATATGAACATGTATATGTATGTGATGGTGTTTTATAGTATATGATGATAATATGATATATGATAATAGTTATTACAGCCAACTGCACTAGATTACAGAAAGAATTACAGATTGACAGAATGAATGGTAACTAAGTAAAACGAATAATTATTAATGGTTATAGATTATACATGTGATACTGGGTTCTAAGGGTGCCGGTCGCCATTGGCATCTCCTGCATCCAAGTTTTGTGTTATATATTGAATTATTTTCAAGATTTTATTACCAACACTTTGTCTTTTTTTCTAAATTTATAATAAAATAATAATGGTTTATAAAAAAATTCTTGATTTGAAGACGATCAAATCAAACTAAATTGAATTAAACCGATACCTTGGTTATTGAGAATTCTTCAAATCGAAAATATTAATTTAGTTTGATAAAAACCTTCAAACCGACCAAATCGAACTGGTGTCACCTCTTAATCGACACATTTCATTTATAATTGTTCTCATTACATGCATATATATGTGAATTAATGATGTTTTGTGGCTATTATTGTTTGTCAAGTGCATTTTGAGAAAATTGATAACTAAATGACAATTCGGCTCATTTAATACTAATTATTGCCAAATTTGCATATTTATGAGCATATGTATGAAATATATGAGCTAAACGAGTTATTATTTCAATCCAAACATTATTTTTTCATACTGTTGTAGTTCCCAGATTCATGTTCATTACTATGCAATAATATTCGTTATGCTTCAAGCTTAAATTTCAGAATTTGGACAATGAGCAATTTAATGCTCATTACACTAATAATAATGCTAGTTACACTCTAGTAATATTCGTTCCTCTTTTTGTAGAGTTCATCAAGCATTGATCTCCACATTTGAAATTCAAACAATAGCAAAAGTAATGCTTGTTACAAGAGAAGTAACGCTTGTTACTCAATGGGATTATAAATACTTGACAGTTTCATTTGTAACCCTAATTGTCACATCCCAACCTGAAGGTTGTGACAAACTTAATGTAATATTCTAGAAAAGCTTATCATGTTTTTATGAATAAAGTTCTCAGTATGTGATTTGAAATTATCGAAATGACTAAAGATAATTTTGAAAACTCAGTTAGAGCGAAAACAAAAAACTTTTTTGGAAATTATCGGTGTCGATATCGCTGCCGCAAAAATAGCAGTACGGTCGACAGATGAATTTTTGATTTTGACTAGAGGGTAAATGATTATGTATATTCATGTGTAAATATAGTAAAAAGAAAGAGGAGAAAAATGTTTAAGAATACTGAAAAAGTAAGTGATGGAAAAATTATAAATAAATGGAATTTTAGGGTACAGTGGAATTTTGACAGTCTGAGTTTCAGAATGGCTCTGAAATTATTTTTATTAATAAGTATTAATAAAAATATGATGTTTGAATATTTACTTTGAAATCCAAATTCCGACGAAATTGTCAGAATAAATTACCGAAGGAAAATGTGGCAAAAGCACAATTTAAGGAAAGTTTGAGGACCAAATGAAAATTTGTCAAATGTGACTTACTATATAAGCCACACTTAGCAAATTTTGGTCATTTTTGTTCATCTTCAGCCGTAGCTTTCTCTTCATCTTTCCATTTGATTTTTCTTCAATTTTGTTAAGAGAAATTGATGGAAACTTGATTTAAACTACATATTATCCATCCTCCATCCATTTCCATCCATAGGAAACAAGAAAATTCAAGAATCAAAGCACTCCAAGTTTTTGGCCAAAGCTTCAAATTTAGGTAATTTGTTGCTTTGTTTGATTTTATGGTTTAATTAGGGTTATTTGATGTTAGTTAGATTGGGTAATTGGTTTAATTGCATCAATTGATGCATATAACATTTTTGCTCAATTTTCAAACCCTAACCTAAGTTGTATTGGTAGATTTTGTGCAAATGAATTAGAATGTGTAAATTGAGTATAGAATAAGTTAATTGGATGTTTATTTATGATTAATTGATGGTTACATTGTTGTAAAAAATTTGATTGAAGAAAATTTCTTATTTTACCTACTTTGAGGAATTTGAAGAATTTAGTGGCAAAACAATTTTGCTTGGTGATTTGGAGTGCTAGGTGAGTCTTTTATGCATCATTTGTCATGCATAAATTATTAAAATGCAAATTGGAATCCATTTGTGAAAATGCCATTTTGGCCGAACCTAATTAGGGCAAATTTGCCTAGTTTTGTTCTTATTTTTCCTTTGGCTTTTGCATGCCAAATTGATACATTTGATGATGTTTATTGAGTTGTATATAATGTTTATAGAATTGCTTACATTATATATTGTTGTTGATAATTGGGGCAATGTCAATGTTGCACCAAAACCATGCCAAAATATCTATTGAATATTGCACACAAAGTGTTCAATAAAATGCCCAGCTCAAAATCCATAGGCCAACCATTTGAATGCCATCGTCGCCACCGATAATGGCATGCCAATTGCGTTAACTTTTCGGCCGTGAATGACTAACTTATGTTTGTTCCCATTGTTGGTTGCTAGACCTTTGGTCATTGTATAATCGATTGATATTGATGTCTTATTGACTCTATTGCTCATTCAATTGATTGATGATGAGTTATTGATACTCGCCGATGCCATTATTTTGAAATGGTGTTTATTGTTATGTTTATTGATATGTTTATTGATTTTATTAATTTTGAGGAGATTTGACAGAGCTGCCGTTCCGACAGGGTAGTGAGTACATATTGCAGGCTTTGTGCACAATGTATATTGTTTGGTACCCTGTACTAGGAAAGGATGTCCTAGTCATAAGATTTGATCCGTCTTATATTTATTTATATGAGTACATTCTCTGGCTCTATCTTATCCATATGATATATATTCCATTGATTTGATTATTTACTTACAGTCATATTCTATACTTGATTCTGTATTACAGAGATTCTAAGCAGATTGATTCATTTATTTCATCTGCCTATTGCTTATTAATTTACCATTACCTATTTTGTTGGTTGATGCATATTAGATTCACCGAGTATCATATATACTCACCCTCTCACTGTTTACCCTCTCAGGTGCAGAGTAGGATGCAGATATCCTAGCACTTTTGACTCTCTATGGATTCTGCAGTGTTATCGCAGTGTAATTATATTTAAACACTGAATATTTTGTATGTTCATATCCTTGCTGCTTCATGGGTTATGTATGATATAGTTAGTGTATGAACATGTATGTATGAGAATATTGGAGATTATTAATAATATGATTATGGTATTTACAGAAAGTTACAGAATGAATGACAGAGTGACAGAATGGATAGTGCATATGTGTAGTATATGGTTATATATTGTCATGTGATTGATGATGGGTTCTACTATATGGATAGTACATATTTGTATTATATGGTTATATACTATTATGTGATTGATGATGGGTTCTACTATATGGATAGTGCATATGTGTAGTGCATATTGTTTCTGCTACAATATTGTTATTGTATTGATGTGATTGATGGGTTCTACGAGTGCCAGTTGCCTCGGCATCTCCCGCACACTAGGATCGTCGCGATCCAAAAATGGATCATGACAGAGGTGGTATCAGAACACTAGGTTATCAGAGCTTTGTGTTTACAAATATCAGAGCATAGGTTACAGATGAATAGTAACTAAGTACAATATGGGTAGAGTTAAGTGGACCATGGAGCATAGGAATTCTTATATTATTTTTTGTTCAATTTGTCAAGTATGTGTATAAGTATTCTGCGTATCTGTAATATAGTGAGTACGTGTTCGCTTTTTTTTAACAGTTTACAAAGATGTTTGACGATATAGATAGGGATATCAGAGAGGAAGAGGTAGCCTCTAATGTGTCCCTGGTCAGAGAAGTTTTTGAGGGACCATCTAGATCCCGACGGACTACAGGGGATACAAAGAGGAGTGATGACCCCTAGAGATATGAGATGATGAGGGGAATGATGGATCTGCGTAGGAAACTAGCAGAATTGAGGAGGGAATGACAGAATGTACCGCCACCTCTAGTACCAGCAACAATGCCACCCCTATTGCACCTGCTGCAGTAACTGTTGCTCCAGCTCCTGTATAGCCAGCTATGGTTCTTGGAGAGCATATTGTACAGGGAGGCCGTCAAGTTGTTGATGAGGGCGTAGTTTCTATGTTTAGCTTTCTGAAGCTAAACCTTCCTAAGTTTAGAGGCGACAGGGGCGATGAGCCAGTCGATTTTCTTGAGGAGGTTGAGAAGGTAGTTAGGAGACTACCTTGTTCTAATATCTGAGCAGTTGAGCTCATGGGTTTATTACTGAAGGACAAAGCCTGGACATAGTTTTCTCATAGGATGGAGCCCAGATTGTATGGTGATCATCCTCCTACTTGGGTTGGGTTTATACAGGGACTGATTGATGAGTTCCTGAAAGAAGGGATTAAGATCAAGAACCTGATACAGTTTGAGCAACTTGAGCAGGGTATCAAATCAGTTAAGGAATACGCTGAGGAGTTTATTAGATTGAGTAGGTATGCTACTCAGATTGCTCCTATTGAGGCAGATTTGATTGCCAAGTTCAGGAGGGGTTTGTATGCTTCACTGCATAATGCCCTTCTAGCTACAAAGTTCACATCTCTGACTACCATCATTGATAAAGCCAATCATATGGAAAAGAAATATAAGTCAGAGAGAGAGAAGAGGGATCAGAAAAGGAAGGGAGGAGCTAGATCACAGAGTAGGCGAGGGGAGAGCAGCTCCTAGCCTAGACAGATTGAGCTAGTACCTAGATTTGATCAGAGACCTCCATCTGGCTATCACAACCTAATTTTAGACTATGACGGTCCTAAGGTACGGGAAATGCCAAGGCAACCAGTACCTCGAAGAACCCATTATTTTACTTAAACTTCACTTTTACAAACTAATAATGTCATTAATAATTATTCCTTAAACATATGATACATTTTAGGTAATAATTTTTTTTTAAAATATCATAAGATTCCTCACAAAAAAATTGACAGAGTTTCCTCTATAATTCTGACTTAATCTTTCCATAAGAATTAAAGATTTATACTCTCAATAAATATACATTCCCTTTTAGCCTCCATTAATCAACACAACTCAATAAGCACTTCAATAATTACATTCACATCTCATATCATATATATACATCATTATATTCTCATATCAGATTTAGCTAACACTTTGGTTATATTAAAAACATTAAACTTCTACTCAAACCAAGTCCTATATACATTATACCAAGGAGCTTCTATACACTGGAGTAACTATAATACATACATCTATAATCCAAGGTTGAAGATGATGTAGCCAATGGATATCTGCCTCACCGAGGTCCTGAAAACATTTAACAACTTTGGGGTGAGTATAAGATTATACTCAGTGAATCTAAATATATGAATATGCAATATTATTCATGAAAAGTCACATCTATGCATTAATGATCTGTAAATAATCAATAAATGATAATAGAACAGTGAAATATATATAATGAACTATAATGCATATAATATAACAGGTATGAGTTATCTGTAACATATCATAATATAATACTGTACTTTTACTTCACTTCTCTACTTTCACATTTCCATCTAACATACCATTTCCATCCAACACACTATTACATAAGGTAAATCAACCGTTATGGCATAGAGAATTTCATCCTCTCTAGCAAAGGTCGGAGAATATATATATTTGTGTGCACACAGTCAATGGATTTACTCACTATACCATTGAAGTAGTCCTGTTATAATATTATATGCAAACGTCTCATATAGTATGAATACATCAATATTAAGTCTCAAATATGACTGTAATGGTGCTAAATAATATCATAAAGATCAAAGAAGCAATATAGCACAACATGAAATTTTTGGTCTCCGGGGCCCAGTTGCGCCAGCGTAGCTGACACCTTTAAATTACGGGTCCGTTTCTCATTTTTCAGGCACTTTCTGGTTTTCCTTGAAATCAATATTTCCATGGCAATTTCTTTATATAAATGATAAATGTATATATATAATAAGCAATTAGGCTTGATTAGACATCAAAAAGCCTTTCAGAATAACTTTTATACAAAGTCGAAGTTTAGGTCAGTTTTAGACATTTCGGCAGCTTTGTTTTAGGTCATTTTAGCAAAACTGCCCAAAAGTAGATCATTAATAGTTTTCAAGCAAGGATATCATTTTATATGTATAAATGCATGACTTATGAATTAATAATACATGGTACATATATATAGACTCATCTCAACAAAACTTCAGATATTACCCCAACAGGCCTAGTTGGCCTGTGACTCGCTGTCAGTGGCCCTAGCTTGGGAAGTTTCTCCTATATTAATTAAATCACTCCGGTAAGACTTATACTCAATAAATTTCACATTAAAACACATATAAAATCACATAAATATATATATATATATATATATATATATATATATATATATATATATATATATACACCATAGACCCTATATTACACAATTGCCACTTTTCATTCCTTTATGCATCAAATGCAATTCTATCACCACATTTCATATGTTCATCACTATAAGGCCAAGTTAAGAACTCCTAACCACTTTATTCATCTTTTCATCTCAAACATACCCCACCTTCCCAAGATGCTTTCCAAGTACTTATAGTAACCACCCTTTCCCTATTTGACCTTATACATTTACACCATTAAACTATATTCAAACCTTACTTTCTCATTTGCTTTAACCTAACACATTAAACTAACAAAGTCCATATGGTTCGGCCAATATGGAATTCATTCCATTCATCTATTTTTCAACACCATTCAATCACATAACTTATATATACATCAATTACACATCATTCAAGCCTTTAAACCTATTAAACATCAAAACACAAATCATCATTCAACACCTCAAGTTTTGGCCCAAATGAAACTTCATCCAAATTAATTTCTTTTGATCATTTAACCACTAATTCATGTTAAACACATCAAATACAACTCATTTGAACCAAAAGATCCATCAAAACAACACTTTGATTCATATTTCTTCCTATTAGGGTTTTCTTCTAACTTTTGATTTTTCTTCCAATCAAAACTCATTTTTGATACTAAATAACATCAAAGAACATCTTAAGAACATATTTAAACCAAAAAAAAAATGGTAAAATCACTTACTTACCAAAAGTTCTTCAAAAACTTCCAAGCTTTGATTCTTTGCTTTTTCTTGTTTTTCCTTAGAATCTAAAGCTATATTTGTATTTAAAATGATGGAATTAACATGTTTCAATCAAGAAATGAATGAAAACATCAAGCTTTGGTGTTCCATCAAAGTGGCCAAAACTTAGCAATGGAGGAAAGAGAAAATTGGAGGAAAGAGAAAATTTTGAATAGGAAATGGCTAAGAAAGATGAAGAGGTGGAGAAAATCAACTAAATATCAAATGGCATAATCCTATATATTGAGCTTATGGTAAAAATTGTGAAACCTAGCTTATTAACCATTCAATTCTTCATCTTTTCATCCAATGGTTTGATTTAGGTAAGCCTAAAATGATACCATAAGCTTGCATTCACCAAATAAGTCCATAACTCAAAGGAAAAGACTAAATTACCCTTAGTTTAAATTTGATCCTTATCCGAGCAGCTTTACCCGGAATTATTTTCTACCGGGTTTAATTCTCCAACAAATTTTCAAATAAATATAATATCATCATTTTTCATGTCTTAATATTCTTTTCTACCTTCAAATATCATGTTAATTTCCATAAAACTCGAAGGAGGTGTGAAATGACCATTTTGCCCCCAATTCACCAAAAATTCAATTTTTCCCGATTTCTTCCTAACAGCCTTTAAACCACTTTTACACGTATAATACTTCTGAAAACATGCATATATATTCAATTCAAGCATAACATTCAATAATACACAATTTTCAAACAAAGGAAAAATCTCCTAGGTTTACCCTTTATGGTTCAGGTTCTAAGCTTTAACTGAAGTGTTACACTGGCACTCAAAGGAGGAGGACACAGAATAGAGGACCATAGGTGCAGTTTGTACCTTCTTATTCTTAGGGTTCATCTAGACTTGCTACACAGATGCCTATTGTGACTACTTATGGTTTTTATGGTAGAAGGCACGAAGGGGAGTGTCGTAGACAGTCAGGTGCTTGCCTGAAATGTGGGCAACATGGTCATTATATTAGCAGATGTCCCTTGTGGGGTGATCAGCATCCATCTGCTATAGTTTCTCAGCCTACAATTTAGCTGAGTCAAAATGTTGCCAGAGAGGCTCTTGGTAGGGGCAGAGGCAGAAGACAAGCATCTAGCGGCAGTCAGGCCCCAGCAGGCAGAGGCTAGGGGAGAGTGTTTGCTATGAACAGTCAGGAGGCACAGGGATTTAGCAATGTGGTTACAGGTACTATTTTGATACATAATGAGATTGTTGATGCTTTATTTGACTCTGGTGCTATACACTCATTTGTTTCACTACAATTTACACCTAAATTAAATAAGGAGAGACAGTTGTTGAGTGTGTCTCTAGTGATAGCTACTCCTATGAGCAAGAGTGTAGAAGTGGATTATTATTATCCTGCTTGTGTGATTGAGATAGATGATAACATTTTGCATGCTGATTTGATTGAACTGTCTGTGTTAGAGCTAGATGTGATCTTTGGTATGGATTGGCTAACGACACACTGTGCAGTTATTGATTATTATAGAAAGAGGGTTAAATTCCAGCCTGAGGGGCAACCTAAATTTGAATTCCTAGGTGATCAACGGGAGTTTTGAATCAATTTTGTTTCTGCTATCCAGGCTAGAAGGATGATAGGGAAAGGTTGTTCAGCATACCTTGCCCATATGATTGATGTGCGACAGATTTCTGTAGATATTGATTAGATATTAGTAGTTAGGGAATTCTCTAATGTCTTCCCTGAAGAATTGCCAGGATTACCCCTAGATAGGGAGATAGAGTTTGAGATTGAGGTGTATTCAGGTATCGATCTGATATCCATTCCTCCGTACAGAATGGCACCAGCAGAGTTGAAATAATTAAAGGTGCAGTTACAAGAGTTATTGGATAAAGGATTTATAAGACCAAGCAATTCTCTATGCGGTGCTCCAGTGTTATTTGTGAAAAATAAATATGGCTCTCTAAGAATGTGCATTGATTATAGACAGCTGAACAAGATGACAGTGAAGAATAAATATTTGTTGCCATGGATTGATGACTGTTTGATCAATTGCAGGGTGCCAGTCATTTCTCTAAGATTGAATTGAGATCTGGGTATCACCAATTGAGAATTAAGAAGGGTGATGTACCTAAGACTGTTTTTAGGACCCAATATGGACATTATGAGTTTCTAGTGTTGCCATTTGGGTTGACTAATGCACATGCTGCATTTATGGATTTGATGAATAGGGTGTTCAGGCCATTCTTGGATAAGTTTGTTATAGTGTTCATTGATGACATTCTTATCTATTCCAAGAGTGAGGAGGAGCATACAGAGCATTTGAGGATAGTATTGCAGACACTTCGTGAGCATCAGTTGTATGCTAAGTTGTCTAAATGTCAGTTTTACCTAACTGAAGTGTGTTTCCTTGGTCATGTGATTAGTGAGGAGGGTATTATGATAGATCTTCGTAAGGTTGAAGCAGTTGCAAATTGGCCTCAACCTTTTAGTGTTTCAGAGATTCGTAGTTTCCTTGGTTTGGCAGGATACTACAGGAGATTTGTGAAAGATTTCTATAGAATTGCTGCTCCGTTGACTAAGTTGACTCGAAAGCAGGAGAGATATTTATGGAATGATGAATGTGAGAGTAGTTATCAGACTTTGAAATCTTGCCTCACGAGTGCTCCAGTGCTAGTATTGCCATCAGAGGATTACAGTGTATTTTGATGCTTCTCGAATTGGATTGGGATGTATTTTGATACAGCTTCAGAAAGTGATTGCTTATGATTCTCGACTGTTAAAGAAGCATAAGGGAAACTATCCAACACATGATTTAGAGATGGCAACTGTAGTGTTTCCATTGAAGATATGAAGGCATTATTTGTATGGGTCTAAATGTGAGATATATACTGATCATATGAGTTTGCAGTATATACTTCAGCAAAAGGATTTGACCCTCTGACAGTGCAAATGGGTTGAGTTACTAAAGGATTATAATTGTGGGATCCTTTACCATTCGGACAAAGCTAATGTAGTAGCGGATGCATTGAGCAGGAAATTTATGGGCAATCTAGCTCACATCTCGGTTGTCAAGAGACCTTTGATCCGTGAGATGCAGGAGTTAGTTGTTATGGGTGTAGAGTTAGATTTGGGATCCTTGGATCTAAACCAGGCTTTGATAGCCCAATTTCGAGTTAAGCCACTATTGATTGATGACATTAAAATGGCACAGGATAGGTATCCATATCTATTGAAGCTGAAGGGTGATGTTCTGAATGGTAAGGTAGCAAAGTTCACAGTAGAGAATGATGTATTGAAATGTGAGAAATGGATATGTGTACCCGACATTGATGGGATACGAGACCAGATTATGAGAGAGGCTCATTATTCATCATATAGTGTACATCCTAGGATTACCAAGATGTACCATGATTTGAGAGATGTGTATTGGTGGTCTGGTATCAAGAGGGATGCAGCTCGATTTGTTTCTACATGTTTAGCCTGTCAACAGGTTAAGTTTGAGCATCAGAAGCCGTCTGGCTTACTCCAGGAGATTGAGTTGCCTGAGAGGAAATGGGAGCAGATTACTATGGATTTTGTAGTCGGTTTGCCGAGGACTACGCTGGATTATGACTCCATATGGGTTATTGTTGATCGATTGACAAAGTCTACTCATTTCTTTGAAGTGAAGACTACTTACTTTGCAGCTCAGTATGCATGGTTATATGTGGACAAGATTGTAAGGCTTCATAGAGTGCCAGTGATGATCATATCGGATAAGGGTATGCAGTTTGCCTCCTGATTTTGGTAGAAGTTCTAGGAAGCTATGGGTACCTAGTTAAGGTTCAGTACAGCTTTCCATCCACAGATTGATAGACAGTCAGAGAGGACAATCCAGACTTTGGAGTATATGTTGAGATTATGTGTTCTGGATTTTAAAGGTAACTGGGATCAATATCTGCCACTGATTGAATTTCCTACAACAACAGTTACCATTCTTCTATCGGAATGGCTCCATATGAGGCACTGTATGGTAGGAAATGCAAATTTTCAGTGTGTTGGGTGGAACCAGGAGAGAAACAGATAGAGGGACCAGAATTGATAAAGGAAACGATGGAAAAGGTTCCTATTATTAGAGATCGGATGAAGACCGCTTTCAGCAGACAGAAGAGTTATGCTGATCCGAAGTGGAAGGATGTACATTTTGCAGTTGGTGACCATATCTTTCTTAAGATCTCACTAATAAGAGGTGTTATGAGATTTGGGAAGAAAGGAAAGTTGTCACCAAGATTTGTAGGCCCATTTGATATACTTGATAAGATTGACAATGTGGCTTACAAATTGGCTCTTCCACCAAATTTGAGTCATGTTCATCCTGTGTTTCATATTTCTATGTTGAGAAAATATGTATCTGATCCATCACATGTATTGGAGGTGCAGGATATTAGGGTTAATGAAGACTTGTCATTTGAGGAACTACCAGTGGAAATTATGGATAGACAAGTCAGGCAACTGAGGAACAAAGAAATCCCAATGGTTAAAGTACTATGGAAGAATCCATAGATGGAAGAGTGCACATAGGAAAGTGAGCAAGACATGAGGGACAAGTATCCATTCCTGTTCAATCATTGGTGTATATAGATGTATGTATATATATATGTGTATATTTAAATTCGAGGATGAATTTTTTTGAAGGAGGGTAGAATGTAATATCCTAGAAATGTTTATCATGTTTTTATGAATAAAGTTCTCAGTATGTGGTTTGAAATTATCAAAATGACTAAAGATAATTTTGAAAACTCAGTTAGAGCAAAAACGAGAAACTTTTTCGGAAATTGTCGGTGTCGATATTGCTGTCACAAAAATAGCAATACGATCGACGGATGACTTTTTAATTTTGACTAGAGGATAAATGATTATGTATATTCATATGTATATACAGTAAAAAGAAAGAGGAGAAAAATGTTTAAGAATACTGAAAAAGTAAACAATGGCAAAATCGTAAATAAAGGAAACTTTAAGGGTATAGTGAAATTTCGACAGTCTGAGTTTCAGAACGACTCTGAAACTATTTTTATTAATAAGTATTAATAAAAATATGATGTTTGAATATTCACTTTGAAATCCAAATCTAGATGGAATTGTCAGAATAAATTACCGAAAAAAAATGTGGCAAAAGCACAATTTAAGAAAAGTTTGAGGACCAAATAAAAATTGTCAAATGTGACTTATTATATAAGCCATACTTAGCAAATTTTAGAAATTTTTGTTCATCTTCAACCGTAGCTTTCTCTTCATCTTTCCATTTGATTTTTCTTCCATTTTGTTAAAAGAAATTGATGGAAACTTGATTTAAACTACATATTATCCATCCTCCATCCATTTCCATCCATAGGAAACAATAAAATTCATGAATCAAAGCACTCGTTTTTGGCCAAAGCTTTAAATTTAGGTAATTTGTTGCTTTGTTTGATTTTATGATTTAATTAGGGTTATTTGATGTTAGTTAGATTGGGTAATTAGTTTAATTGCATCAATTGATGGATATAACATTTTTGCCCAATTTTCAAACCCTAAACCAAAGTTGTATGGATGGATTTTGTGCAAATGAATTAGAATGTGTAAATTGAGTATAGAATAAGTTAATTGGATGTTTATTGATGATTAATTGATGGTTACATTGTTGTAGAAAATTCAATTGAATAAAATTGCTTATTTTACCTACTTTGAGGAATTTGAAGAATTTGGTGGCAAAGTAATTTATGTTTGGTGATTTGGAGTGCTAGGTGAGTCTTTTATACATCATTTTTCATGCCTAAGTTGTTAAAATACCAATTGGAATCCATTTGTGAAAGTGTCATTTTGGCCGAACCTAATTAGGGCAAATTTGCCTAGTTTTGTTCTTGTTTTTCCTATGGCTTTTACATGCCAAATTAATACATTTGATGATGTTTATTGAGTTGTATATAATGCCTATGGAATTGCTTACATTGTGTATTGTAGTTGATAATTGGGGCAATATCAATGTTGTACCAAAACCATGCCAAAATGTTTATTGAATATTGCACACAATGTGTTCAATAAAATGCCTAACTCAAAAATCCATGCACCAACCATTTGAATGTCATCGTCGCCACTGATAATGGAATGCCAATTGCATCAACTTTTTGGCCGTGAATGACCAACTTATGTTTGTTCCCATTGTTGGTTGCTAGACCTTTTGTCATTGTATAATCAATTGTTATTGATGTCTTATTGACTCTATTGCTCATTCAATTGATTGATGATGAGTTATTGATACTTGCCAATGCAATTATTTTGAAATGGTGTCTATTGATGTGTTTATAGATTCTATTGATTCCGAGGTGATTTGACAAAGCTGTCGCCCTGACAAGGTAGTGAGAATATACTGTCAGCTTTGTGCACAATGTATATTGTTTGGTACCCTATACTAGGAAGGGATGTCCTAGTCATAAGACTTGATCCTTCTTATGTTTATTTATATGAGTGATTTGTGCTTGACACATTTCTATGTGTTCTCTGGCTCTATATCTGTCACTTCCATCTTATCAATGTGATATACATTCCATTGATGTGATTGTTTACTTATAGTCATATTCTGTACTTGATTTTATATTACAGAGATTCTGAGCAGATTGATTCATTTATTTCATTTGCCTATTGCTTATTGATATACCATTACCTATATTATTGGTCGATGCAAATTAGATTCACTAAGTATCATATATACTCACCCTCTCACTGTTTACCCTCTCAGGTGCAGAGTAGGAGGCAGATATTCCAGCACTTTTGACTCTCTATGGATTCTGCAGTGTTATAACATTGTAATTATATTTAAACACTAAATATTTTGTATGTGCATATCCTAGCTGCTCCATGGGTTATGTATGGTATAGTTAGTGTATGAACATGTATGTATGGGGATATTAGAGATTATTAATGATATGATTATAGTATTTACAAAAAGTTACAGAATGAATGACAAAGTGACAGAATGGATAGTACATATGTGCAGTGTATGATTATATATTGTTATGTGATTGATGATGGGTATAGATATTTCTGCTGCAATAATGTTATTATATTAATGATATTGATGGGTTCTACAGGTGTTAGTCGTCTCAACATCTCCCGCACCCTAGGACTATTGCAATTCGAAAACGGTTCATGACACTTAAGGTATGGGAAGATTTAAGGTTATCGAATACCCATAGACCCCTCGTAGGTACTAATAATTAAATGAATTTTCAACATGGTAACGGCTACTATAAAAACTAGCTTAGAATCGAAATCTGCATAAAACATAATAACACTTCTATACCGCTTTTAGCTTCACCACTGGCAATTTAGTTCTCAATAATTCTATAAATATTTCTATGAAGAAAGATAAATAGTTTATATCAAAACTAACATGCCATGATTATTTACAATCATTCAACATAATTTACAACCTATAGAAAACTATCATACATCCCAAAATAATTCTATTTGCCTAGAATAACATAGAGCTTTTAGAATATCTTTATGTACACCAAAAGTCTATAAATTTTTACATGGATGTCAATAGTTCTTTATGGAGTAAAGAAGATGAAAAACCAATCATACCAAGCTATCTTACACCTGAAAAAATGCTAAAAGGAAAAGGTGAATAAAAATTCAGTGACTAGATAACATGTTACCATAGTTATGAAGCTTAAGGTGCAAGATAGGTTCACAAAAATGTCATTAGTTGCACATAACTAGAAATTAAATTAACATGGATAGCATGGATAAGGTAGCAAGATAAAAATATAATAAGTGTAGCATTAGTAACAGAAATCAACATGATACACAGTCGTGATAAAACTAAATACTTTGCCTTGCTAATTTATCATGAAATCATAACACTGATTAGGTACTTACTGTTGGACCACATTGTGTTTGATGTTGATTTTGATGATAACAAAACATATTAATGTATTAATTATACTAACAATTTTATTTGAGTCGGTTAAGGCATAAGAAATCATGACCATTGCTAAATCATACGTTTAACACATTCAAAAAATTTTAATGGCAAAGTTCAATGTGAAATTGGAACTCATATTGACACGAAGTAAAGTCATGGAATACACATGCTAAAAGGGAGTATTCTCTGAGAAATGCATAAAACAAATCATCCAACATCAAATTGAAGAAAATACAAAAATAGTGGACACTACTAGAATGTCGCTAGCACAACACAAAAGTCATAGGTGCAAATTAGAAGTCATAGCCCCTACTAAGGAAGACAATAGCCTAAGTCTCTGGAAGAGCAAAAGTCGCAGGCACTTTGGTTAGAGTAGCAGACGCTACTATAGAGTCGTGGAAGTTGCTGTGGGGTCACGAGCACTACTGTTTAGTCTCAATCACTACTAAGGATCAAAGAAAGTGAAAGGAAATTCAAACCAAAATTAGGGAATATTCACGAGTGCGAATATTAGAGTAGTAGGCACTACTGATGGTCATTACTGCTACAATCAAGTTGCAGGTGCAAAGGGCAAGTCCAAGGCTAAGGCGATAGTTGCAGGCGCGATTAAAAAGTTGCAAGTGCTACTAAGAGAACCTCAATTAGACATTAGCTTCAGTCTAAGGATTGACGATATTCATGGGTGCTATTGTTCAGTCACAGGCGTGACTTGAAGAATTCACAGGCACGAATATTTGCAGCTGACTGTGAAGGTTTTATAAATTCCAGAAGTCGCGGTCACTATTAGTCAGTCGCATGTGTAAATTGACAGAAAAAGATAAAAAAATTTATCCATTGGAAATCAAGTACAACTTTATTTAATTGTATTTAAGAGGGTAAATGGCTCTATTTGAAGCTGGGATATAAATATGAATTGGTAGGAAGTTTAAATGCAAGAGAACAGCCTTTGTTAAGCATTTATTGAGATATTACTTCTAATCATTCATATTTAATGCTTATAGAGTTGAAAATTTGTAAAACAATACTTGCGAGTTATTTTTTGTAAAATTTTTGAGTTTATTAAGACTCATTGATTACTAGAGAGTTTCGAAAAAGTTAAAAGGGATTTTCTTCTTCTCATCTCTTTTAACTCTTAAGGGTTTGAGTGTGAGTCAAATAGGAAAATACTTGTAAGGTTTAAGTGTGAGCCAAAACACTATAAAATGCTTGAACCTATAAAAAGATCTTCATAGTGAAATACTCAAGTGTGATTTTGAAAAGTAGACGTAGACAAAGAGTTGGCTGAACCACTATAAAATATTATATCTCATTCTCTCTTCTTTCTTATTTTATCAATATTTTTATTTGCTCATAATTTTTAAATAACAATCAATTCACCCCCCCCCCCCCCCCCCTCTCTTGGTTTTCATTGGGCCAATAATAGGTATCAGAGTTTATGCTATATTTTGCATAACATCTCGTGATTTTTAGAGCTCGTGATCCATTATTATGGCAGCCACATCTATTTTCACTTTTGATGAAGAACAATATTCCACAAGACCACCACTCTTTCGTGGTGTGAATTAAAATCAGTGGAAAGTAAGAATGGGAGTCCATATTTGCTCTAAAGGACTTGATCTTTGAGAAGTCATTCAGAATGGTCCTTTCATTCCCATAGAAGTCAATGCTCTAAAGAAATCCTCCGACTTTATGGCTGAGATAAGAGGAAAATAGCTAACAACTTCAAAGCTATGGACTTATTATTTTGCTCTTTTGATACTATAGAGTTTAATTGAGTTTTGGCTTATGACACGGCTAAGGAGATTTGGAATGTGTTCAAGGTCACTCATGAAGGCGCCAATCAAGTCAAAGACACAAAAATCAACATACTCACCTCAAGCTTTGAAAACTTCACCATGAAGAAGGAAGAGACAATTAGTGATATGTATAAACAATTCACAACAATTGTGAATGATTTGAAGGGTTTTGATAAAACTTTCACTCAAAGGAGCTAATCACTAAACTCTTACGATCTCTTCTGTAAAATTTGATGCTAACATTGATACTATTAAAGAGTCAAAGAATCTTAGTGCCATGACTCTTGAAGACTTGGTGGGGAATCTCATGACCTTTGAATTGAAGCTCACCAATAGAGAAACCACAAGGGAAGAAAAACCCTTCAAAAAATAAAAAGGAATTGCTCTAAAGGCAATTCTAGAAAACGAAAAACCAACCTCTAATGAAGAGGATGAAGATGAAGATTTGGCTTTACTTACAAGAAAATTTGGTAAGTTTATGATGAAGAACAAGTTTAAGAAGAGGGGCTTTAGAGAAAAGAATAAGCAATTTGATGATAAGAAGCCCGAAATCATTTGCTATAAGTGCAAGAAGCCCGATCGTATAAGGATGGATTTTCCAAACCTTAAGAATAAGAAAAAGAAAGAGAAGAAATTTATAAAAAGAAATAAGACATATGTGGATTGGAGTGAGAGTGACACTTCAAGTGATGATGAATCCTCTGATAAAGAAGATGTATCTTATGGCAATGGAATATGAGGAAGAAATTAATGAGGGGCTTCAAGAGGTAAACTTCAAACCTTATACTCTTTATAAATTAGAACTTACATTCAAAGAACTCATGGAAAAAATTTTGTGTGTTTCAAAAGAAAATAAAATGCTAAGGAAAAATTTATCCAAATTAAAATTAAAGTTGAGGAAAATTTGCCAAAAGATAAATCAAATTTTAATATTGAAAATGAAAATCTCTCTCTCAAATTTCAAATTTTAAAAATGATTACTCAAAATTCTTATGTGAACATGATAAAGTCAAGAGTAAACTTCAAAATTCAAATGAAATTTTAGGAAAGTTTACTTAAAGAAGTAAAACTCTTGAAAATATAATAGCATCACAAAAAGCAAGTTTTTATAAAGTCGGATTAGGGTACCATACTAACTTGAAAGTTAAGAAGGTTAATACCTTCTTTGAAAAGAAAGTGGTGGATCCTACAAGGATGGTTTAGTGAAATTATTGCAAATATTATGGTCATTCATTGCATAGATGCCCTATTCAGAATAGGAGACCTTACTCCATAAAAAGGATTTGGTTTCCAAAAGGTTCTATCCCAATTAATGAGAATGTAAGAGTTCTCAAATATGCTAACATGTATGAACGCAAAGAAATGTGAGTACGAAAGAAGGGATGAATTATTTTATCTTTTGTAGGCCTAAAGCTCAAAGAAGGATAGTTGGATTATGGATAGTGGATGCTCAAAATATATGACCGGTAAAAAATCTAAGTTCATTGAGCTCAAGCCTAAAAAAGGGATTGTAAGTTTTGGTGATAATTCCAAAGGCAAGGTGATGGGTATTGGCTCAATTGGTAACGGTGGTGTATCTCTATCTAAAGTGCTTTTTGTTGATAATCTTAAACATAACTTGCTTAGTATAAGTCAATTATGTGATGTTGGTTATAAAGTCATTTTTGAGTCCCTTATATGTATAGTAGTAGAAATCAAAACCAACAGGGTGACTTTCATAAGTCATCGCTAAGGAAAAATCTATGTAGTAGACCTAAATAATGCATCTTATGAAAATATTTGTTTGTATATATCAAAAGAAGAAGATTCATCCTTGTGTTTGATGTTGATTTTGATGACAACAAAACATATCAATGTGTTAATTACACTAGCAATTTTGTTTGAGTTGGTTAAGGCATGAGAAACCATGGCTATTGTTAAATCATAGGTTTAACACATTGAAAAGACTTTAATGGCAAAGTTCGATGTGAAATTGAAACTCATATTAACATGAAGTAAAGCCATGAAGTGCACATGCTAAAGGGGAGCATTCTTTGAGAAATGTATAAAACAAATCATCAAACTTAAAATTGCAGAAAATACAGCAATAACGGGCACTACTGGAAAATGCAGGAGTTACAGATGTGAGTAGGAAGTCATAACCACTACTAAGGAAGACAATAACCTAAGTAACTGGAAGAGCAAAACTCAAGGGCCCTATGGTTGGAGTCGTGGGCGCTACTATGGAGTCGTGGGGGCTACTATTGAGTCACAACTACTACTAAAGATCACAAAAAGTGATTGGAACTTCAAACTGAAATGGGGGAATATTTGCAAGTGTGAATATTGGAGTAGCAGGTGCTACTGATGGTTTACAGCTGCTAGAGTCAAGTCGCAGGTGCGAAAGGCAAGTCCAAGGCTGAGGCAATAGTCATGGACACGACTAAACAGTCATAGGTGCTACTAATGAGAACCTCAATTGGATAATAACTTCAATCCAAGGATGGACAGTATTTGTAAGCGCGACTTAAAGAATTTGCAGGTCAAATGTTAGCAGCTGATTGTGAAGGTTTTCTGAATTTTAGAAGTGACATCTGCTACTGGTCAATCACGGGTATGAATCGGCAGAAAAAGATAAAAATTCTAGTCGTTGGAAATCAAGTACAACTACATTTAATTGCATTTAAGAGGGTAAAACGACTCTATTTGAAGCTGGGATATGAATATGAGTTGGTAGACAGTTTAAATGAAAAAGAACAACCTTTATAAATGAAAGAGAATAACCTTTGTTAAGCATTTATTGAGATATTACTTCTAATCATTCATATTTATTGCTTGTAGAGTTCAAAATTTGTAAAACAATACTTGTGAGTTATTGTTTGTAAAATTTTTGAGGCTATTAAGACTCATTGAATACTAGAGAGTTTTGGTAAAGTTAAAAGGACTTTTCTTCTTCTCATCTCTTGTCACTCTTAAGCGTTTGAGTGTGAGTCAAAACACTTAGATTTTTTGTCTTGAACCTATAAAAAGATCTTGATAGTGAAATACTCAAGTGTGATCTTAAAGAGTGGGCATAAACAAAGAGTTGGTTGAACCACTATAAAATATTGTGTCTCATTCTCTCTTTTTCTCCATTCATCAATATTTTTATTTACTCAAAATTTTCAAATACCAACCAACTCACACCCCTCTTGGTTGCCATTGGGCCAACACTTACGCCCCATAACATATAACCACTTAAGTGGAACCCTGACAAGTTTGGCCCTATCAGGTTAGCCACTATACGGGCACAACCTAATACCACTCCATCAGTGGATGATTTCTGCTACAATGCTTGCCAGGTTCATTTTAATAATAGTATGAAAAAAAAAATAAGTTTTAATATGGTATATAGTCTAAATCGCCAACATGAAAAAATAAATCATGATAAATTATTAACATGAGTAACTTGCAAGGTTCATGAGATAAATAATCAAGTTTGTTCATAGTTTATATGCCATATGTTAGGTACACAAATTTAAAACATATCATCTACTCATCTTTGGATTTAGGAGCTTAAATTGTCCTACTTAGTTCTTTACTTCACTCCAAATTTAAAGGATTTCCAACTTCTATTTGTACTCCATATGGAGTTTTATGAATCACATATATGTACAAATATAAAATTCTTATTATTCTTGCATTTATAAATTCACAATGTTGCACAATTCAACTTGAATAAACTTAATTTCCTTTGATTTCTCTATGACTTTATTTAAAATTATCTATGATTAAATCCTTCAAATACTATGAATTCAAAACTAATTCTTATCATAAACAACTTATCTAACCTTGAATTAAACTAATTTGATCAATTCACTAACTAATTCCTACTATCATGCATCGTAGAGTTTCCTACACACTTGAAATCCTAGTCTAATTGCATGCAAATTATGGTGCTTAAGTGAAGTAGGAAAGCTGTCTTACATGTTTTATAAGCTAAAAATTGAAATTGAAAGTATATAGATAAAAAATCATGTTACTATTCATTCAAGAACACCAAACATAAAATTCATGGATTAAAGCTAGTTTTACTAGTTTTAATTAGTGTATATTGCTTCTTCTATGTCCAAATCATGATTCATGTTCAAGTTAAATTGAAAAAACAAGGTGTATAGCATAAAGGCTTACCAATTTGAGGATGCCATTGTTGAAGAAAAGTAAGGAATTACATATTTTTTATTAGGTTACTAACTTGATTAATGATGGTTGTTTTGAGTATTAGTTTGATGTTAGAGTAAGGTAATTTGAGCTCAAATATTAAAATGGTGGGATATAAGCTAAAAACCTTAGAAGAGACTTATAAGAATGAAAAAAAGCTTACCAAGAGGAGAAATATCCAGAAATTTCATGATAGCTGGCAGAAAAAAAAAAAAAAAAAAAAAAAAAAAAAAAAAAAAGCAAAATTTGTTTAGGCTTCAGGCTAACACCTTTTGA
>CANXYC011350584.1:0-13834 GCA_948193065.1 Aleurites moluccanus
CGTTGAGCCCCTTTTTCCCAAAATTGCCTCCAACCGGGTACATTTTTCCATACAACTCTCAAATAAATTATTTAAGACTATTTACATTCACTTTTATTCTTTCCTTTACTCAAATATACTGAAAAATTAATAAAACCTCGAAAAAAATGCAAAATTACAATTTGGTCCTCCAATTACCAAAATTTCTAAACTTACCCGATTGGGTCCTAACTGACTTCAAACCAACTCTAGGCCTAAAAATTAGGTCATATAACATGCATATATATATATATATATATATTCCATACATTCACATATAATATTAACACATCATAAAGAAAGGAAAATAATTTCCCTAAAGGTCCCTATTAGGGTTTAGGCTAAGGTGTTACAATATGCCTGGCCAAGCATGCATTCACGTTAAGGTAGCAAGGCTGCTGATACGTATGTCATGATATGAGATCAGTTCTATCATATGAGATTTGATAATGCCATTCTTTGTGGGCATTTTATATTCTAAATAAGAACCATGATTGGATTTGTGATATGATTTGATAGTGCTAATTATTATAAGCACTTATGTTCCTTCAAGTAAAAGCTTGTGATTCTATCATATCTATATATATAAATACATGTCCATGATTATGATTTGATATTCAGATTCTTGATTTATGATGTTCATATCTTACTGAGTTGAAGGCTCACTCCTCTTCTGTGGATTTCTGGTGATTGTATAGCTCGTGAGGGAGCTAATAGAGAAGATCAAACTTCTTAACCCATTCTTCCAAGAAGCTCTCATTGTAATTATTTTGAAATTTGATTATGTATATTCATTAAATGGAATTAAGACACAATATGTATTGAGAGTATACTCTAGAGCTCCGTAGTTAGTCATGTGAGGATGCTAATATATATGATGTATGAATTGTTATCTTTTGGGTACTCTTGTTTCTTAGTGATGTGGGATGCATCTTTTGATCAGTAAAGAACAAGAGGAAAATATGAAATGATATAATGAAGAAATGAATTATGCTTATATGGATTATGAAAATGATATTATATGATATTGTATTTGATATAATTGTGTATGAGATCTAGGATATGTTAGTTCTACGGGTTTATGGTGGCCTTAAGCCTACCCTTGTCCTAGGACCGTCGCACCACTGGAGTTGGGGTGTGACAATTACAGTAAAATGCACCACAACTGAGTTGAGCCGAAGGTGTTTGACCTTGGTCATTAGAAGGTGTTGGGCCTTGTATTGATGGGAGGCAATGGACATTATACTGTTGGAAGTTGTTGGACCTTATTATGAGAATTAATAAAGGTGCAATATCTTGTTGGATGAAATGTGTTACACCTTATTGATGGAAGGTCTGATGGAATAATGTTTTTAAGTTGATGTTGGATCTTAGCCTGATGGCAAAGATAAAAGGAAAAAAAAAGCATTAGGAGGCCCGCGCTAGGCCATCCAATGCTTTATTTAGTATGACTATGCATAAGGCCTTCCAATTATGGTGTCTTTTGTAGAGATGGTCCAGATTAGACCTTAATGCAGATCAGTAAAGATTAATCAAACTGAATAAAGGAGTTGTCACTCGATGAAAGGTGTAACCGAGACCACAAATGTAGTGCATTTCATTCTTTTAGGAAATGAGTGACAATTTTATCACTGCTAAGCACTAGGCTGCCTTATCAAGAGATATAGGTGAGGAAACTTGGTATAAATTAGGAAAGATGTTAGGCACATAGGTGAACTAACTTAGGCATAACATTGAAGGAAACAATCTATAAGTAAAAAAGGATAAGTTCTATCATAGCATATGCTCAACCATACCACAAACGAGACAAAGCATAATTTATATGAAAGATTGGAGGAGTCACAACCGGTCTCACTTAAAATCCAACATCCTTAGTTAGAATTATATGAGGTCTAGTAAATTATACAATTTCACAAGGCTATGTCTAAAGATTTTATAAAATGTTCATATTCATTGTACAACATCAATTCGCACTAGTCCTAAAGAAATGGAAGGAGAAATGAACCATCTAGTCCTAACAAGAGATTCACATAATCATATCGCACTATATACATTCATTCAATATCTTAAAATAAAGTAGAAAAAAGAAAATTGAATTACTCAATATAATACATTTAAATAAAATATTTGCATATTAGACTTTGTTTTTTTGGGTCTTAATGCATTTTAAGCCCTTTTAACTTTTATGCTTGGGCCTTATAGACCTCATGTTATTCATTTTATTTACTTTATCCCTACATGGTTAACTCATGCAATCCAAATATATATACAATACACTTCGCAAAATAACATACTTCCTTCTTATTACATCAAAACTTATGTTTACCATATGCATGATGCAAAACATTTAACCATGCCATTTCAACCATTTGGTTTATATACAAGTGATCAAAACACATCAAAAATAATAAGTCATACACCAAATTATTCATAAGTTAAACTATTTTTAATAATTAGCCTAATCATGGAATGCTAACCTACAAGACACATTTCATATTGCATGGCGACCAAGTTTGTTTTCAATCAACTATGCCTTATGAATTTTTAGGTTATGCTTAAAAACTTATTTTTACCATATGCATGATGCAAAACATTTAACCATGCCATTTTAACCATTTGGTTTATATATAAGTGATCAAAACACATCAAAAATAATAATTCATACATCAAATTATTCATAAGTTAAGCCACTTTTAATAATTAGCCTAATCATGGCATGCTAACCTACAAGACACATTTCATATTGCATAGCGACCAAGTTTTCCTTCAATCAACTATGCCTTATGAATTTTTAGGTTATGCTTAAATTTTTCATTCATGGCATTATATTCATTTTAAATTCATTTTCTCATACATTCAATCATGCCATATTATTACATAATCACAAGCATGCCAATTTTCAAGTTTAAAACCTATACTAGGCATTATGGCAACAAACATGCAAAACTAGGTTTAACTTTAGCATTTTTAACCTAGCATGCTTATAAATCAATAAAAATCATCATATAGACATACAACCTAGGTTTCATACATCTAATCATGGCATATAAACTCTTATATACAATTAAAAGTACCGAATTTATATAAAAATCAAGAAGACAAGAAAGTGTCTATGTGGCATAAGAAAATGCCTCCATGGCATAACTAGGGTTGTGTGGCCTTAGTAGTGCCATGGAGGCATTTTCTTGTGCCACCGTATGGCCCTAGGAAGAGCATCTTGGCTCTTCTCAATCTTGCACGGGATAAGAAAGAGTCATGTGGCTCTTCCAAAGGGCCACATGGCCCTTCTGACTTGACACCAACTCCCCTACCCGATTTCAAATATTTTTTGCATTTTTTTAAGGGGGATATTTGATACTTTTTCATCCTAAACAACCCAAAACTTATCCCCAATGGTTTTAGGTGTTCTAGTCTCAATGAAAATAAACTTTAGAGCAAGATAAGATAACAAAACAGTAGATTGGAATAAAAATGTAAGTTTCATACCTAAAGAATATTAAACATGCTTCCAAAGTTCTTTTTAGTTCGAATTAGATTTGTTTTTAGTTGTAAGTATTAAGCATTAAAAATCAGGATTTAAAATAAATATTCTAACTCTGATTTAATTCATGTTAAAGAGTTTTATAAAGAAAAAAAAAGAAGGATTACATTGGATTGTTACCAATCCATATGATAATGCCTCAACAACTTACATGGTTACTAAATAAAAAGAAAATAAGAAGTTACTTAAACATAGATACATCAAGGCTCGGCGAATCTCCCTCAGGTTTTGTTCATCTTATGGGTGGTTTCAAATGCCAAGAATGTCAATCGCTTGAAGAAGATTGCTTGTCATCAAGTCCTCATTTTGAATCAAGCTTTGATTTAATTAAATATACTCATTTTATCAAAAACACTATCGAGAACTTTCTTAATATGTTTTGGAAGGAAGTTTAGAAGAAGAAACCAATCTCAATCTTGTTCTTTTAATTCTTAAAGAAAATAATTATTTTGAATACTTTAAAAGAACTAGATTAATCGATTTTAACAAAATCTTTAGTTTTATAGTAAAATTCATTAAAATTTCGGTTTAGTATTTGATTAAAATAGAGAATTGAATTTGGATGTCAAAATTTTGATCCTCAAACTAGTGAGAGTGGAGGCCTATTTGTAGGATTCTTCCCTTCATTTGAATAGGAAAAAAGAATTTCAAAGACTCTTATTTAGGTTTATTCAAGATTCCTAAATAATAAAACATCCTAAGTAGTTAAAAATAGCTTCCAAAATAGCTTTAGGGTTGTTGGCCAACCCAGGACTCCTAAAGCTTCATTTTTAGCCATTAATCCAAACCTTCCATTTTGATTAAAATACCAAATATAAACCTTTTCATAAGTTAATTTGGAACCAAATATACCTAAAAACTCTAAGATTGGAAGAAAAATTAGACCGGGGGTATCGGAGGCAAGCGCGCATGGGGCCCAGAGCTCGTCGGGTGTTGGAAGAGCCATGTGCCTCTTCACAGAGCCATGCGGCTCAAGAAAGGGCCATGTGGCCCCTCATTAGGCGGTATGGGTATGCAAGCTGCCACATGGATCTTACAAGAAACCACATGCCAATTGATGCCGTATAGGCTCGACTGCTTGTCGCAAATGGGCCCGTCGACCCCTTGCACGCCTGTTCTTGCGTCTGAACCGTCCGAAATGACTCAAAACTTTCCAAAAACTTTTAAAATAGTTTTTAAACTCTTTTCAATTGAAAAAATAACTTATATTGGCCTCAGGATGGTACGGATACTGCAACTACCTACAAGCCTGATTTGTATCTGGACTACATAATATGGCCCAAAATGATCCAAAATCGTTTTGAAATATATTTTGACATATTTTATATTCAAATACAAACCCAAATCTTCAATTGCTATGACAACCCTAGCAATTTTCTCAATCCAAAAGCAAAAGTGATCACTTGATAAGCAATCTTTGTCTCACTGTTTTGGTTCTTGATGCTACATCATTGGGCTATGGCTCGGGCTCATGGTGTGTCAAAAATCAATGCTAACAGTTTTCTCCCACTTTAGTAGGGTTTGTGGAGCATATGTGCAAGTGAACACAATACAACACAACAAAACATGCTAAAGTTCATACAATCATTCAATGTTAGGATGTGCAAACTTGAACCTTACCATTCCAATGTATTTGGTCGCATTGGAAATTTCTTTCTAGTTAAATGCAAAACATCTCTCCATCGGAGGGGTCTTCTTATGGGATGACAATCCTCATTAGGGTAACCATTGAGTGCTTTAGGAATCTATTTTCGGGTGATGCAAATACTTATCTCTCAGAAAACTTTTCTAATGGGATGATGATCCTCAGTAGGGTAACCATCGAATGCATTAATAATCTATTTTTGGGCGATGTAAATTTTTTTTTATAATCAATTTGTTTTTAGGGTCTTCACCCTTATTTCTTTTGATTTGAAGTTCTCATCTCTCTTTTATTTGCTCAAAGGTCCTTACCTTTGTTTCTATTGTCTAAAGGTCCTGACCTTTATTTACTTTTGCATAATAGGTCCTCACCTTTATTTTCTTTTGCATAAAGGTCTTCACCTTTATTTTTATTTTTTTTTGCATAAAGGTCCTCACCTTTATTATTTTGCATAAAGTTCCTCACTTTTATTATGCCTTAATGACTTCTGTTCCTCACTTTTATTATGCCTTAATGACTTCTTCTAATAATCTTGCTTAAGCACTAAAGTATGTACTTAAGGAATCTTCCAATGCATTTTGTCTTATTGCAGAGATTCTTATTTTCCTTATTCCAAAACTTTCATTCAATGTTCCCCACTTTTAAGACAAGTAAGAGTAACTATTCTCCTTTTCTTATTTTTAAGAAATAATTCAACATTCAAAATTGCTTTTTCGACTTTCAAAACTTTTTCTAGTTTCAAGGTAGCGAATCTTCACTTTTATGATAACTTTTCTTTTCTTCCAAGAAAAGTGTCCTATCTCTACATCATTTCTTTGTCTTCTTCCACAATTCCACATTTTCAAGATAATGAGTTTACATTCTTCAAAATAACTTTTATTTCTTCCAAGAAAATGTTTCATTTTCCCATCATCTTTATCTTTTTCATTTTCAAGATAATGGGTTTACATCTTTTCAAGCTATTTTTTATTCCTTTCCACTTCTTCAAACTTCAAATTTTCCCACTCATGACTTTCATCTATAAATACCCACTCTTGGGAGATCATTTTCCTCATCATTCTCTTTTGCTAAGGTAAACTCTTTCTCTTCATCTTATTTTCTTATAAACAAATCTCCTTCTTTTTCTCCAAAGAAATGACATCCTTTTCCCAAGCTCATAGAAAAATTAAAAGGGTGGCCTTGACTCGTCATGGATTAAGTCAAGATAATGAAGTTCCTCTCTTGAATGCTCTCTCTACTCACTCTTGCACAAATATCCCATAAAAATCAAATATGAGAGTGGGAACATGCATGAAGCTAGTCTTGGTATAATTAACTTCTAAGAGCGGTTCAACTCCGTATTAACTCAATCGGATTTGATCTCTTCATTTCTGGTCTTTCTACATCTTAAGCAAGATCGAACACAAATTCCCTAACTGCGATCATGGAAAGGTTGATGGATTGTACCCACACATTTCACCTTCCTATTGGTGAGATGATATCACTCCATTGGATTTTGCCGCCATAACGGGAATTTCTTTTGAAGGAGAACCCGTTCCATTCAATGCTTATTTGTGTGAAGGTAATTCCAAAATTAAACATGATTATATGAATGCTCTCCTTGGAGTTACTCTTCTTATAAAAAATGGGCACATTTCTTACACTGAGCTAAAATACTTGATTTTTGAACGAACTATTATTTCTTCTGTGCTTGTGGATCAACGAACAATGTGCATTCTTCTCTATCTCTTTGGTACCATACTTTTTGCCAATACTGCCAACATGGTGGATCTCTCCCTTTTGCACCCATTTTGGGATGTCTCAAAGGTCAAGGACATGAATTGGGGTTGCCCAGCTCTATCTCATCTTTATTCTTTTATGGACCAAGCAAGTCTGCGATCAGTGATCCTAGGTGGCTATTGTAAGGCATTTGAAGTAAGCTTTCTAATGTTTCTTTTCAATTAACTCTTTCTTCAATTTATGCTTACTTTTCTCTCATTTCTTAGATATGGATGTATGAACTCAATATTTTCAAGTGCCATTTTTTTTCTCAAAAACCACTTTAAAGATTCCTCAATCTTATGATGATGATGAGGAAATGGAGGAGTTTACTCTAAGTGATTGCTTTCGTAAGGGTAAAGCTTGGATTAGTCTGAGGCCTTGCCCGAGCACTGAAATGCTCATTAAGGGGGCAGTTTCCCATGGACTAAAGGCAGCTTTTGCCTTGCATTTGCAAATTGATCTTTAACTTTTATTTTATAATTTTAAAGAGTTTGCCACCTTCATTTTTAAGGGAAAAGAAAGGAAACCCCGATTTGACTCCAAAACATAACCCATAGATAAAATCAATAGACCTTTGAATCGAGACTGAGCTAATGGACTAGGTTTTAGATTTTAAGTAACTCAAACTTTGGCTTTCCATTTAACAATTGATTTATAAAAATTGAATTTTTTTGAGCAATTTATAAGATGGCAAATACAATGAATGAATGAAGTAGGAAAACATATATATAACATTAAAGTAAAGAACATAAAATAAAAGGTTTAATTTACATCAAAAAGCCAATAACAGAGGATGTTAACTCTAGCCCTCAATATAAACTGTATGTTAACCACACATTCCTCAAAATAACAATAAAATATATTAAATTGTGAAAATGGAAGATTTTTTGGATTTGAAGCTATGAAACAGCTTGCCTGCATTTCCCATTGAATGGGAATCAAAACCCATGCAGTTCTCTATTATTACAAAGGGGGTTTAGTTTAGTTTTAAGAAAAGATTAATTATGGTTCTTTTAATTGATTTATACTAATTAATTTAGAGGTATGAACATAATACCTTGCTTTGAGGAGGATGCCATCTTAAAAGGAGTCGGGTTTTGCTTTGCGGGGATGACTTCTTAGAGTTTGCCCAGATTGGAGTTCCACTTTGATTTGATAAGATTAGTATAATGGCGTGCTTATTGTTGATTTGATTTGATAGAACAGTACGGGGGATGCCTTCTTAGAGTTCACCCGAATTGGAGTTCAATTAGTATGATGGTGATCCTTGTAGATTGACTCAAAGAGAGATTGCACTAGATCTTCTATTCCTCCCACTCAAAGAGAGTTGGAGAAATCGATTCAAAATCAAAGAGAGATGAACTTCTTATAAAGAAAGCTGAGTATTGAGGGAGAAGAGAGAGCCAACTAAGAAAAATTTGACTTAGTTATTCTATAACTCAATGAGAGTCGATGTTTTTTGAGAAGTGACATAAGCCTTATATTTATAGGGAAAAGTCTGAGGGAAATTTGGACTGAAAATCAATGTGGGATTCATGTTCTGGGTTTGGTGGCACCTGTGCTAAAGCTTAGCGGCAGATGAAAGCCTAGCTAGTGACAAATGCAAGCTTGGCTAACGGTAGGAGCTAGCCTGGGTAGCGGGGTCACTAAGGGCTACTTGTGCCACTGGCGGCCCCGCCAGGTATTGGCATTGCTGCCGAATCCAAGGCTGGCTGCTACCAAGCTTGTTTTGATGCTTATTTGGTCTGATTCTCCTGATTCAAAGTGGTTTGACCTCCGATTGATGCCAGTCATCTTGGCATGATTTGGTTTATCTATATTCAGAGTCGACTTTGATCTTTGGTCAATTGTTAATTAGTAGGGTTGACTAGAGTCTTCTTAGGGTGAAAAATCAAGTGATCACAACTGCCCTCATCATGGTTGCTTTTCTAGAAAAGTAATCATTATGATAGTGAACACATGCTACTATGATCATATTGGGTAAAGATATTCTATGGCTATCTTAAGATGAGTCTGAGAAGCTAAAATTAGAAAACCTTAGCATTATAGATTTGAAATTGGATTTTGAGGTGCCACTGTTTACGTTGGATTTAAAAATGATTTTGTATTTAAAAAATAATTTTTAATTTGACACAATTTACGTGGGCTTCAAAAATGACTTTTGATTTTCCATAGTTTGCATGGGCTTTGAAAAATGATTTTTGATTTTCCACGTTTACGCAGGATTCAAAATAACTTTTGTTTCTCCATGATTTGCATGGGCTTTGAAAAATGATTTTTGATTTGAAACATTATTTTTGATTTTCCATAGTTTGCATGAGTTTGAAAATGATTATGATTTGCCATGGTTTGTATAGGCTTTCAAAAATTGATTGTGATTTGTCATGGTTTGCGTGGGCTTTGAAAAATGAATTTTGATTTGCCACGGTTTGTATGAGCTTGAAAATAATTGTGATTTGTCACTGTTTGAGTGGGCTTTGAAAAATGATTGTGATTAGCCACTATTTGTATGGGCTTTGAAAAATGAATTTTGATTTGCTACAGTTTGCGTGGGCTTGAAATGATTTTGTTTTACTAAAGGTTACTTAAGCTTAAAATGATTTTTGTTTGCCAATGGTTGCTTGGGCTTAAAATGATCTTTGGTTTGCCAAGAGCTGATTGGGCTTAAAATGATTTTCTTTTGCCAAGGGTTACTTGGGAAAATGATTTTGTTTTGCCAAGGGTTACTTGGGCTTAAATGATTTTATTTTGCCAAGGGTAACTTGAGCTTAAAATGCTTTTGTTTTGCCAAGGGTTACTTGGGCTTAAAATGATGTTGTTACAATGTAATTTGAAAAGGAATTTGATGAAATGTAGGTCCTAACTCAATGTTAGGCTATCATGGAAGTGAAAACCTAAACTATCTTAGGACAATTTTTTTTTTTAGAAAAAGCAAACCTAATTTCTTTCTAGGTTGAAAAAATGCAATTACCTTGAAGGGTTTGAAAAGTTTTGATTAATGTAAATTGAGACTTTGAGTCTTCTATGGTGTGTATTCTGTGTTTAGTTGAGGCATGCAAGAATTGATGAATTGGATACCTTGAACTAGGGAAAAGTTGCCCTAAACAATTAAGATGTTAGGGTGACAATTTATGAGAAATGTCAGATTTTTTATAGAAATTTTAGTAGGATGTCCCACTTTTCAAGGGAAGGTGATTTGGGGAAAGGGGTGACTTGGTCACTTTGATGGTCTTTGAGGGTGAGATTAAGTGCTTGATCTTGGATCAAAAGTTGGATTAGGTTTGATGAAATGGTGAGATTTTGGTTGATCTTGGATCATGGGTCTAAATTTGGTTTGATCTTGGATCAAAAGGTAAGTTTGGGGCTTGATTTTAGATCAAGGGTTGAGATTTTGGTTGATCTTAGATTATGGGTTTGAATAGAGTTTGATCTTAGATCAAAGGTAAGATTTTGGTTGATCTTGGATTATGGGTTTGGATAGGGCTTTATCTTAGATTAAGGGGTGAGATTTTTGTTGATCTTAGATCATGGGCTTGTATTTAGTTTGATCTAGGATCAAAAGTTAAGTTTAGGGTTTGATATTGGATCAATGAGTGAGGTTTGATTTGATCTTAGATCAAAGGGTGGGATTTGGTTGATCTTGGATCATGGGTTTGTCTTTGGTTTGATCTTGGATCAAATGTTATATTCAGGGCTTGATCTTAGATCAATTAGTGAGGTTTGATTTGATCTTAGATCAAAAGGCGGGATTTGGTTGATCATAGATCATGGGTTTGTATTTGGTTTTATCTTGGATCAAAAGTTAAGTTTAAGGCTTGATCTTGGATTAAAGGGCGAGGTTTGTTTTTCTTAGATCAAAAGATGAGATTTGGTTGATCTTAGATCATAGGTTTGTATTTGGTTTGATCTTAGATCAAAACTTAAGTTTAGGGTTTGATCTTGGATCAAAAGGTGAGGTTTGTTTTGATCTTAGATCAAAAGGTGAGATTTTGTTGATCTTAGATCATGTGATAGTTTATTGGAACAAAAGGATGAGTTTAGTGCTTGATATTGGACCAAGGGGTGAGGCTTATTTTGATCTTAGCTCAAAAAGTGAGGTTTGGTTGATCTTAGATCATGGGTTTGTATTTGGTTTGATCTTTGATCAAAAGTTAAGTTTAAGGATTGATAAGGTTTATTTTGATCTTGGATCAAAAGGCGAGATTTGGTTGATCTTAGATCATGGATTTGAATTTGGTTTGATCTTTAATCGAAAGTTAAGTTTAGGGTTTGATCTTGAACAAAGGGATGTATTTGGTTTTTTTTGTAGAGATGACCCATTTTTGGGGATTATGATTCGAATATATGGCCCACTTTTGGGGAATGATGACTTAGATCACTTTGGTGGTTATGGAGGTCTAAAAGGGAGTTGGAATTTTATTTGGCATTCGTTTGTCTACTTATTGGGTAGTGACAATGGAAATGTAAGGCTTTTGGCAATGTTGCTGGTTGAATCCAAGTTCAGTTTGGGCCAAGTATGCTGGATTGAGGATAATGTCATGCTCAGTCTTGGTTTAAAGATTAACTTGGACGTCTAAAGTCAGATATTGCCTAAAGTTTTTTTTTTAAAGATATAGCCAGGTTTAGTTTTGAGGTTGAATAGTCCAACTAGCTTGGTCCAAGCTATTTTTGGCTAATGGTCAGGTTTGGTCGTAGAGTTTGTTTGGTCGGATGAGGCTTTGCTCAACTTGGACAGTTGTTTTACAAGACTAAGGGGTTCTTTTATTACAATGAGCTTTGGCTATAGAATGGTGTACTTGATGGGCATGAGATTGACCACCTTCTATCAGGGTGATAGGATTCTAAAGCGAATGGGTCAGTCTTAGGGTATTCCACCAGATGAGGTTATTTTATTTAAATCACTGATCATTAGTATAGTAGCCAAAACCATAATGAATGGTTGAAGGAGATCCATGCGCTTTGTCAGACCAGTTGGTTTATGAGATAAGCTAGAGGTTAGGCGGGCTATCTTGATAAAGAAGCTAAAAAGCTAGAGACAGGGATGGAGACAGATGACAAAGCTATGACTATTACAAAGACATCAACTAGTGGAGTGACAAAGACTATGACTGTAGATAGAGCTTTTGAAAAAAGGCCAGTTGATGATGACTCAGATGATGGCAGGGATATCCATCATAGGAGGAGGATGACTTATAGTTAGGATTTTGCTTTTCTATTTTGCTTCTGTCCACCTAGGATTTTTTTTTATTTGGATTTTTTTTACTATGGTTTGGACTTCATAATTTGAATAAAACGAGACGGGAGTTGATTTTTGATTTATGACATTGACTTTTTGAATTGAATGAATGAGACAGGAATTTGACTTGCATGTTCTATACTGAAACGAGATAGGAATCTATGGTGAGTGGGATGTTGACTTATGACTTTGTTAGATAGGATAGTCAAAATGAGACATTTTTTTCTTTTTTCTCTTTCTTTTTCTTTTTATTTTATTTTATTATTTGCTCTAATTTTTTGCATGAGTCACCTTTTTAGATTTTCAACTCGTTGAGCTGCTCTAATTTTTACCTAAGCCGCCTGTAATACCCAGTACTTGGAATGTTAGAGTAAATATGTATTTGTTAATTTTTGTTTGATGAATGTTAGCATAAGTATGTGTACATGCATGATAGATAATCTAGAATTTGTCATGATTAAGTATAGATTACTCCTAGAATGATTATATATTGAGACATGATGAGTTATGATTGATTTGGAGGTGTTAAATATGTGTATGTATAAGTTGATTGAGTTTGGATAAGTTAGAATAGATAAACATGAGATATTCTCAACAACAAGCCTTTCACGGGCATGAAGTTTCCTCACGAGCGTGAAGTTTCCTCATAGGCATAAGACATCATTTATTATCATGACAAAAGCTTCTATGTAAATTGGCCAACTCTTTAGATTCGTCTTCACTGGAGTGAAACGTCCCTTCACGGCCGTGAAGAAGTGCTTTGAACCCAATATGAACAGTGCCCTTCATGGTCGTGAAACCTATTCATGGGCGTGAAGACACGGGCTTATAAATATCTGACTCTTCTTCTTCATTTTTAGATTTAATTTATTGTCATTCCCTTCTCTTTCTTTCTCCATAAATACACTTCACCCGCTCATAAATTCATTAAATTCTCTTCATAAACACTTATTTCATCTCCATTAACACAAGAATAAAAAATCAAACCTTCAAGAACATCAAGATTTCAGATTTCTCAAGGATTCTCCATTTCTAGGAATTCAAGGTATTTATTGCAAAACTCACTTCTAAGTTTAAGATAAGTTAATAAATGTTAAAATAGATTAATATAAGTTGTATAAGAGCATTAAATAATATTTATTATGGATTAAATGAAATAACCAAGAATTTAGGGTTTTGGGTGAATAGTAGCTATTCATCCCAATCTTTAATGTTCTTCTAAGAGATGTTAAAATGGATGTTAGGAAGCATAATAAGACTTATCAAGATGATTAAATCATAAGGACTACAAACATATGAACAAGTATGATTAAACCCTAATTTATGTATATTGGGATTTTAATTTAGGAATGGAAACCACAGGAGACTAAGTAATAATTCATGCTTCTCATATTATAAGAGAGAATATTTTGTAAGGAATTGCTTTGAGGTAAGTATGAACTATGTTAATGTATGCTACTCTTTATAAGTTTACGCTTATTACTTCTTCCTTTATATATATATATATATATATATATATATATATAAAGTAAGAATTATATATACGTGTATATATATATATATATATATATATATATATATATATATATATATATACTTCTTCAGAAGTATATATACGTGTGTATATATATATATA
>CANXYC011350588.1:0-16966 GCA_948193065.1 Aleurites moluccanus
CGAGAGAGAGTTAATCCTGAAGACAAAGCTTCTTGATTTCCTTCTCCACAAGAAGACTCTTTTATGTAATATTTTTGGATAATAGTTGAATTATATATATGTATTCATGTCTATGAGAAGTATACTCTTAGAAGCTCCGTAGATGTGTGTGATGTTGTTTATTCTTTTATTGCCATGGATGACATTGTAGACTTTCCCTTGTTTCATATTGATATTAGAATTATCTTTTGATCGGTAAGGAACAAGAGGAAATGTCATATCAAGTTTATGAGATATATATAAGATATGGATGTTTGGCATGATGTTTTATATGTTTTATCTAGGTTAGCTAAAGGTTCTACGGATGTACGGTGGCCTTATGCCTACCATTGCACTAGGACCATTGCACCGGTGGTTTTGGGGTGTGACACTAATACCCCAATGCAAGCCAAGCCTAGAAAGTAATAAATACAATTATACAAAGCGAAGATATGGAACATAGCATACCAAACAGTTCCAAATTTCGAGCTTTATGTGCAACCCAAAGCGATAGTGTTTAACTCTGAGCCTCCATCTTTTTCGTCAGCCCTTAAACTCCGCCATGAAATTCAATTTAATTAGTTAAATGACTCATTATCAAAAAAAAAAAAAAAAAAAAAAAAATTAAGAGATTGAAACACAAACCCTAGTACGCCACGTTCAAACTTTGCTTGTTTGTGTTTCGACTCTGTTCCTTCCATGATTTTGTCAAGAAAACGAAAAATTTGCGTACATTATGTGAATGTGAATTGTGAAACGACAGAGAAAGAGAACGTATGTTTTTCTAGAAATAACAATGGTAATAGCTTCGCCTCTACGTAAAGGACAACCTATGGAATTATCACAATAAACAAAGGAAGCCCAGCCCACAAAATGGAAAAAGATTAGACCAAATTATTATTTAATCCCTAAGATTTAGTATAATTATCACTTTCGTCCTTTTATTTTATGAAATTAATTAGTTAGTTCCTAATAAATAGTCCATTCATCTACTTTGCCATTAAATATATGTGAAAAGACCTAAATACTTATCATTTTTTCTTAGATTTTCACATTCTATCTCTCCTTTATTCTATTGGGCTAATTACTATTTTCTCTCCTGTAAAATGACTCAATACACTAAATCCCTTCTAGCTTTACAAAAATACATTAATTCCCTTCTGAAGAATGTTTTGTTATACTAATACACTATTTCGTCTAATTTTATCGTTAGTCCATCTTAAAATAGTGAACAAGCGCTGTAAAAAAATAAAAATACTTTTATTTTTTATTTTTAATTAATTATATTCTATTTTTTTTTACTTTATAGAGCACATCTCACCTTTCACAAGCTAACAAATTATTTTCACACATACTTTCAATCCCAATATAAATACGAAATGATAAAAGTGATGAGAAAGAAAATCAAATGGTAAAAGCGATCGATAGAAATTAGTCAAAGAAATTAACTCAAATGAAGAAACCAAAGAAAATTAATCAAAGAAATTAACTCAAATGAAGAAGCCAAAGAAAATAAACTTAAATGAACTCATAAATGAACTCAAATGAACTCATAAATTAATCAAAGAAATTAACTCAAATGAATAAATTTCGGTAACCCATCAACAAATCAAAGAAATTAACCCATCACCATCTTCGTCAAAGAAATCAAATTACAGTGATGGCGCGATTTGCAAGACACTATTATTTATACTTGTCACTTTAAATATAAATATTTTATTAAATAAATACAAAAAAAATTCTTTCAACTTAATTTAAATTAAAATAATATAAACCTATAAAATATTTTTATAAACATTACTCAAATTAAATATTCTTAAAATAATTATTATTTCTCAATATAATATACTGCAGTTTAAATAAGTCACAATTTAATTAAATTTGTATAATTTTAAAAATTTGAAAGTTAATTAAATTTATGATTTTACTCTTCAAACATAATATATTAATATACGCAAAATAAAAAGATATTATTTTAATATTTGTATTATGAAATTGTTATGATTCTGTTGCATTATTAATCAAATTCACTGTTTTATTATTATTTTGATATTACTACTACGAATTTCAAGATAAATGATTGATAATTTTATTATAATTTGAGAAGGCTAATTACTGAATTTATTAGAAATTCAAGTCTAATCTAAAAGCAAATTATGAATTAAAATTATAAGATTAATACAAAAATTTGAATAACTCGAAAACAATTTAAATCAAATTAAATTATGTGTTTATAATTTAATGTGTTTAATTATTTGATTGATTAATTTGAATGTCTTTAAAATCAATAAATTCAATAGAGTATTTTCTAATGGATCAACTCAAAAACATTGTACTAAAAAAAAAACTTAGGAAAAAAAATATTGTCATATGCATCTATTTAAATGAAACATTAATAATTTTCTTTTAGATGACATATACATCATTTGGCTCAGCTATTTTTTACTTAAATATTATTTTTAATAAGATAATTTATATTTTTTAGTTAAATAAATATGAGTTACACACTAAATATAGACTAACAATAAATACATATTCCCTTAAATAATAGATTTAATATCAATTCTTTCTCCCCAATACTTAAAAAAAAATATAAGTAGGAGTTATTTTGAAAAAATTATGTATTGAAACCAATATTTTTAAAATTGGACCGGTTAAAAAACCGATGAAGGCAGAGGATTAAAGGGTTAGAAGTTTGACCAGAGTCAAACCGGTTAAACCGGTATACATATATATGTATATATAATTTGACATTTATTATATATATGATGAAAATAAATATAATTTAATATTTATTATTTTTGATTAAAAATTTAAAAAAAATTAAAAAATTAGAATAATTAAAAAAAATAAAAAAAAATTCTATCCCACTTAAACCGAAAAAATCAATCCGGTTCGATTGGTTCACAGGTTTTTTAATCTATTTTTGAGAGACGGTTTTTTGGAGGCTGACTGGATCGATCATTGATTTGATTTCTAATTTTTTCAATTCGACATACCTATTCGGTCCGATTTTAACAACAATGATTGAAACTTTTATAAATAATACTATCTCCATTTTAAAATAAACGTCTTAATTTTTTTTTTGGGATATCCTAATTTAATTTTCTTATTTTCTAATTTAAATTATATTCTATATTAAGTTGATAATAATATTTTTATTGAAAATGTGTTGAAAATTATAATAATTAATTAAGAGATATAGAATGTGAGAAAATTAAGGAGATAAAGAAAAATTAAAATAAATTAAAATTTTTTTTTAATAATTATATATTTTATATTTATGATGTTTATTTTAAGACGAAATGAGTAATTATTTAATTATTTAATATATATTTAATAATTAATAATAATTATTAATGAAATAATCAAATAAATTTAATATAATTATTAAAAATAAAAAAAATTAACGATTGCTTAAAATTTTTTTTTGCTAAACACCTGTACAGTAATCAAGGAGTACTCTTTTACCAAACTCTTTAAAAAAAATAATAATAATAATTTTAAAAAAAAAAAAAAGTGAACTCACAAAGCTAAGGAAGGACATGACCGTCATTTCATGCTCATCACTTTCGAATGCAATTACGTAAGGTTTGGGGGTCGTTCTACACGGAAAATCGTCTTTCCACGTAAAGAATTAAAAAGCCACAAAACTATTTTTCTTTTAACTTTAAATATATTAATTATATTTAATTAATTAATAAAATTTTAGGTTTACAAGTTAATTGAAATATATCTGGAACATGTTTGTTACTAGAAAATTTAAATAAAAAAATATATAAAATTTTTGAATTTTACTCATATCTAATAATTAGTGTAGAAAAATTAGTATAAATTCATAGAATTATTAATTTTATCATATAATAAAATTCATTAAAAATAAAAATTTTAAATTTTTATTTTTTAATTGAAATTTGACAAAAATTTTCATTTTATATTTGAGAAATAGTCAAATTTAAAACGAATTCTCAAAGAAAATGAATTAATTAAGCTTGAATATCAAATATGCAACTTTAAAAGAGATAAAGTACTTTTATTTCATAATTGGTGGATATTTTATTTTATTTTTATTTTTTAATTTTATGAATTTAATTTATCATATCAAATAATAAAATTTATTATTTTTATTATTTTTTATTCTATAAATTTTATAAATTTTAAATATTTTCACAACATAGATATTTATTTGGAGGTTATAAATTTGAATATTAAATATAATTAAAGGAGTTTATATAAAGTAGAACTCTTATTATATAGTTGATTTTAATTTTATTGTATTAAAATCAAATTTTATTTTTAAATTTATAAATTATTAGATATAAATAAAATTAATCTAAAAATTTAAGATTTTAATTCAATATAATTAATAATATTTAAATTAAATTTTATTTCAAATTATATGATTTTTAAATGAGTGTCTAAAGGCACTAATTAAAAAAATAAAAATTTAGATAATATTAATTTTTAAATTTAAATTTACTTGTTTTTCTTCTAATTAATTTTTATATTAATTTATTGTATTTATTTAAAATAATTATTTTATAAATTTTAAAAAGAAAAAAAAAACTAAAATTAAAAAAAAAATACAATACATGAAATGTCAAATAATAATTTATTTTATAGTTTACCCTCTAAACTAAGCTAACAATGAAGGACAAAAACTCTCCGTAAGTCAAAATATAAGACCAAATAGAAGAATCTAGAACAAGTAGAGTTGAGCCGTCACATAATCAAGTTGGGTGATACTAAAACTGGTACTACTTATGTAACTTGATCAATTTTCCTTTATAAATAAATAAAATTTCTCGAAAAATCAGAACTAAGGATTATGTATATATATATATTAATTTAATTCAACTCCCCCAAAAATTAACTCTCTCTGAAATTTCCCCTTTTTCTCAAAGCAAAAGCTAATGGCTTCTCTTCTCTCTCTCTTCTCTCATTTCCCAATTCAACCTTCAATTTCTACTTGAAAATCTCTCTTTCTCCGAAATTCAACAGAACCCTAGCCCTAGTTTCATCTCCCTTTCTTTAAACTTCACAATTTGAAACCCCTTATTCCTCTTTTGATCTCTATTTTTGGTATTAAATTGACTATTTTTGTAGATGGCCCGTGGTGATTCGGCGACTTCACTCGCTCCTGGGTTCCGATTCCATCCTACTGATGAGGAACTCGTTCGTTATTACCTTAAACGAAAGGTTACAAATAAACCCTTTCGGTTTGATCCCATCGCTGTTATCGACATCTACAAATCCGAGCCATGGGATCTGCCAGGTCTGATTTGAATTTTCTTTTTCTTTGGTTTTTCTTTTTGAATCAATTGTTGATTTTGGAGGTTAATGGTTATTGTAATTGAAATTCTTGTATTTGATTTGATAAGTAGTTGAAATTCAAGAAATTGAAGAAGCGGCTATTGAGGATTTTAGGTTTTCACACCACTGGTTTTAATATTAACGTTGTTTATTTATTTATTTATCGTTTGGGTTTTAGATAAGTCCAAGTTGAAGAGCAGGGATTTGGAGTGGTATTTTTTCAGTATGTTGGATAGGAAGTATAGCAATGGGTCCAAGACCAACAGGGCCACGGAGAAAGGTTACTGGAAGACAACTGGAAAGGATCGCGCTATATATTGGAACTCGCGAACTGTGGGCATGAAGAAGACCCTCGTTTATCACTTTGGACGTGCCCCTCGTGGTGAGCGTAGCAATTGGGTAATGCATGAGTATCGTCTTGCTGATGAGGATTTGCAGAAAGCTGGAGTTGTTCAAGTGAGATCATATAAAAGTTTGCAACTTTCTTTCTGTTTTTTTCCAAGTATATTGATGTTGTTCTTTATATTTTATTTAACTTTTGTTTGTTTGTTTATTCGATCATGTTCTTGGGTGGGGAAGGATGCATTTGTGCTGTGTAGGATCTTTCAAAAGAGTGGAACAGGGCCAAAGAATGGAGAGCAATATGGGGCACCATTTGTTGAGGAGGAATGGGATGATGATGAGGTGGTGGCTCAAATACCAGGTGAAGAGATTGTGGTGGCTGATGAAGTGGCACTTGGTGATGATGCATACATGGAAGCAAATGACCTTGACCAGGTTTGGACTTGTAAATATCTTTCTGATGAATAATGTGGGATTCTTTAATTAAACTAAATTAAATTAAAAGCAATATTCAAATGGATAGTTTCAAGTCTAGCAAATATAAATTGAGTGGATAGTAATTTGAAACCAATGATAATGTGTTATTATTCAATTCCTTGGTTAAGAGATAGTGCCAACTTTGGTTTTTAATTAGGATTTGATTTTAGGAACAAAAGGTTGGTCTTTGGTGGCAGGAATTTCAGGTCCTGCTGGTATGGATTCTGTTGGCTGCAAAACATTATGTTCGTGGATCAATTTTATTTTATTTTATTTTTATCATTATGAGCAGTGGAAGAGGTAGAGAAATGTCTATGGGTCTAGGTTACTGAAGTACTAAGGGTATGGTATTTGCAGTTCAGAGTACACATTAAAAAAGAAATTGGGTTTGCAGTTTCATGAGGCATTTAGGAAATTTATGATATTAAAGGTTCTTTGGATGAATAATTGAGGGACAAAAGCTGATGAAAACTAAGAAAGGATAATATTTCTGGGCTACTGGATTGCTGTGAACAGTGAATTGAATTAATTTATAAATTTATGAGTTTCTAATTATGTGGGTTTTTGGCAGAATTTTGATGTTGGAGTTGCATCTGAAAATGCTGCCCCTCCTGTGAACTACTACCATGGAGAAACAAGCAACTATGTAGAGCACTCTGGAAACTTCAATGGAGATGATCAAAAGACTATGATAGGAGAAACTCACTATGGATCTAATCTGCCAGATGATCAAAACTTATTTAATTTACCTGGGCAATATGAGACTGATACAAAATCAGTAAGACATGAATATATTGCTGAGTCTAGAAACAATTTGAATGCTGTTGAGGACAATTACTTGCTTGAGGAGCCATTCTTGGATGCTACTGATAATCCTCCATTCAGTGAAGGATTTTTCCTGGAAGCTAATGATCTTTCAAATCCTGTGGAGCCAGACTCTACTGGAGATTCTACTGCTTTTGACATGGTTGATGAGTACCTCAGTTTCTTTGATGCTAATGATGGCAACCTGACTTTTGATCTTTCTGAACTTATGGGGAGTGATGAATATACTGGTTCTGACCAAGCTCCTCTATTTGAGAAGGTAAATATTCACTTTAATCTTCTGCTACGCTGTTGGATTTTGAATGGGACATACCAATTAAATTATTTCCTTAGCAGGATGTCAATGGAGGAACCAAGGAAGTGCTAATAGTAGCCCCAGAACCATTCAAAGCACATGGTGAGAGTGATGCATCGTCCTCAAAGCTACAAAAACCAGAAGAGACAAATTTTGAATCAGGTAATTTAGATCTCAATTTGACCTTTCATTACTATTCCTCTAATAGTTTTCTTTTCATCAGTTTGGTTATATAAGTTCAAGGTGAAATTATGTGACAATTATGTTTATTTGCCCCTGGTTTCACTTTCCCCTGCAATGTTGATTTGGTCTCATTTTTTTTTTGTCTTGTTTACTCTGCAGATATCAAATACCCATTCATGAAGCAGGCCAGTCACATGTTGGGCAGCATTCCTGCACCACCTGCATTTGCTTCAGAGTTCCCTATCAAGGACAGAGCTCTGCAGTTAAATGCAGCACAATCATCCAGCTCTATTCGTGTTACTGCTGGTGTGATTAGAATAGAAAATGTCACTTATGGAAGCAGTGGTATGGACTGGTCATTTAGCAAGAATGGTAATGTCAATATCATCCTATCTTTTGACGTGCAACAAGGCAATGTTAGCCCAGCCAGTTTGGAGCTGATGGGGAACTTATTATCAGGCAAGACATATTCTGTGGTGTCCCGGGGCTGGTTCTTCTTAATGTTCTTTTGGGTCCTAATCCTTTCCGTGAGTATTAAAATTGGGACCCATATTTGTACCAAATAATTCGTATGGTGAAGTTGACTGGAAGAAGCTGAAAACTGTTATTTTGGGGGTTGTTTGATCATTAATCACCATTATAGGTTGCTTAGGAAAGAAAGTGTACTGTTACAGATTCTTTTTTTAAATTAACTGCCAAAGCTGATGGTGTGTTTTGACCTTGCAATTGGTTCGTTGTAATTTTACACATAATTGCACACGTTTAAGTTGTTGTAGGGTAGAATTTTATTTGCTTATATGTATCAACATTCAACAGCATATAACTGTTCAAGGCAATGCGCCAAAGCACCTTGGAAATATATCTGATATTTTGTGATCAGCAAAGGGCTTGAATCTGGAAAGCCAAGTGTGGCTCCATGTATCAGTAAAGGTTGGTTGTACTTTTCTTTCAGTTTTTCATTTGATGATTCTTGAAGCCGTAGGAAATATCATTGTGCAATTTGGTCGATTTTTATTGTTCTTGTTGATATTGGTATGTTTAAATCATTTTATTGTTGGTTGAGTTATTAATTTTATGATGAGAAAAGAATTAAGTTTATCTTTGGTTTTTTAATTATGCTTTGTTCTATATTTGTTAAAAGCCAAAAGTAGGACTTTAATTGTTGAAAATATAATCCAAATTTAGTTATAAGATAAAAAATATTTATTTTATTTATTATATTAGGATATTTTAGAAAATAAAAATAAAATAGAGCATTTATATAAAATTTTAAGATTTATTTAGCCACTCTCGTTATATATATAAATAGAGAGAGAGAAAGAAAGCTAAATAATCTTGAAATTTAATTCTCTGAAAATTTAATGGGATGTTTCAAGTTGTTCATTCATTTATTTTACACCATTGAATTTTCATCAATAGCAGCTTTTTAAAATTCTATTATTTTTTTTCACAATGAAAATTTACTCATAAGCGACAATGGAAATAAATTAAACTACATATAAACAAAAACTCATTTATATGTACTCCAAAAACTTTTCAAGTTCTTCTATCAAGTGGTGCAAATTTTTTTAGGAAAACAGTGCAAATTTGAAGTAATTTGTAAGCAATTCTACATTTCCCCCGGAAGCATAGTATCCTCCGGTAGATCACAGAAGGCGATACCCTGAAGAAAGAGAATAACAATCAAGTTATTGGTCTTGGCAGTTTCAACACAAGCCAGGTGATGAGAGTATGACATTTACCTCTCCAGTAAGGTGGGCTACGCATCTCTTCTCAGCTAGCAACTCTGCTTCTGTCTGCACAAAACATTAAATATAAGCTGCAAATCCCTAAGTATATTCTAGGTAGTCATTCAATACACCAAATTGGAAATTATGCAGAGGAGTCATTTCATGAGAAACTTCTGTGTTTCTTCTACAAATTCTATGCATTGGTGCATACAATAATATCAAGATTGACACGTTGTATAATCCAATATTCCATTTCTCCAAAATATAATTTAACAACATTTGGAATAATTCTCTACAGTATCACGAAAAGAAAGGAGAATTATTTTACCATTCCATTTGGTTAGTCACATAAAAACACATACCTTAGTAATTTTCTTTCGAAGGTAGTCATCAAATATTACATCCTTGACAAGTTCATAATCACCATCTCCCTGCCAAATGGTAATTATTTTCCACGGTTGGCTCGTAACAAATACATATGAATAGATAAATAGTGCTAAAACAACTGTGCCGAAAAGAAACTTTACTTTTGATCTGCATGGCATGCTGAAAATTAAATCCTCCGCTATGCCATAAGGATTTCCATTAGTATAAACCTGCATTTGTATGTAAATTGTTAGGGTAACAAATGGAGTAAACCTTAGCAAATGAAGACATTCATCATTCATTAACAAATTGAGATATTCATTCATCATATGGAGGAGATTTTCTAATCAGCTGTAAGAACAAACTACTATTTTTTTTTTTTTTTTTGACAGGACACAACGACAAAACAAAAGTGAGTTCAGAAATGTCTTCTACTATGTGTTTTCTCTGAACGTTGAAAGGTTCCACTTCAAAATTTCCTCCAATCCCACTTAAACAATTGATTAATGCATCTCTTACTATAAGATTATTCCAGATGCAGAGATCTGGTTTGTATCTAAAACAGACAGCACAAAGGGGCATAGATAAGAGCATGCATATCATGTGGAATTGAACTTACTCCAGAAGAAAACCAATCACCCTTAGGGGTGGGAGTTATTAGAGACTTCATGGCGTCAACAATGGACACAGCAGTTGATGCAGCAGAAGATCGTCCCCATTTTTCAATAAGCACTCCACCTCTCTGCAAACACAAATACAAGGTCAAGGCGATTGATAACATGCTAAATTGATTTGTTAGACAAAAGAAAAACTTCTATCATGTACCTTCTGGACCTTTGCAGTGAACTCTTCTTCTAACCACTTGAGATCTTTGATAACCTCTTTGACAGGTAAGCCATTGATTCTAGCATTTAGAAAGTCTGGAACCTGTAGAAAATCATATGAGAATTCTCCTTGGGAGAATTTCAGGAAATTTAATCTGCAGACTCTTCCAATAGACAAACTTTAATATACCTGAGTAGTTGAGTGGTTTCCCCATATGGTCATATTTGACACTTTATCATAGAAAACACCTGCTTTCAAGGCAAGCTGCACAAATAATTTCCAAGATAATAGTGGTTTCTTGTCATGATAGTATATACAGCGGAATATTGAAATGACAGTGTTTAACATAAAATTTTACCTGGCATTTTGCCCTGTTCTCATCTAATCTAGTCAAAGCATGAAAATTCTTTGCAGGTATAGTTGGAGCATTTTTCAAACAAATTAAAGCACTGCACCACAACAGAATAAAATACGAATGATGACAACCAATAGAAGGAACTACATAGGCTAGGCATCAAGCAAAAACACTGTCAAAAGTGATAATAAATTATAATTCTTACTTGGTGTTGCAAGGGTTGCCTACTACTATCACCTTGACATTGCGAGATGCAACAGCATTGAGAGCTTTTCCCTATTACATATGGGGACAAGATTTTAAGTCAGTAATAGACCCTAGAATAGGCAAATTGAGATAAAAAGATATCAATATGAAAATCACCTGCTCAGCAAAAATCTGCCCATTGATGTCTAATAAGCCAGCTCGTTCCATGCCAGGCCCTCGAGGCTTTGCTCCAATCAGCAGAGCCCATTCTGCATCTTCAAACACTTCATAAGGGTTAATTCCAATGCTCACCTCCCTCAACAAAGGATACAAGGAATCCTCAAGTTCCATTGCAACTCCTGCATCCAGAATGATAACATTTTGAAGTGAATGGAGAAATTAGAGTTGTTATTTTGAAGATTATTAAAGTTTCAATTTGATGAAAACGCATGATTGGATGACAAAAGACTGATTATCTGTTTATTTGTTTTATTCCCATGGAATGTAAGATGCTAAAATTTGGATGTCATCAATTCAGTTTATATATAGAGAAATATTCAATTCAATGCAACATAAAATAACCACATGTAGAGCTTAAACCATGTCAAACAAAGTACGTGATAGCAATATAAAGAAAAACAATAAAAGTTCCATCAACATTTTTTCTTTCGAGATAGTAAAATTAATATATTATATTACTTGCTGCCTGCTGGATAGTATTGTAAAAGGTATACCAGATTGAGTGAAGTTATATGGGACTATCTAAGCAAATACCTTCAAGAGCTTGAAATGATTTTTCAGATCCCAACAGTTTCAATGCAATTGGCTGGTTTGGCCCAAAAACCTCACCAGAAGCAAGCTGGAAGAATAAAACAAGTTTAGGGATCTCAATATCAACAAAAGTAGCAACTCGCATTGATAAAGGTCATGTTGATGTTTCCTCCGGAAGTGATTCTGAGAAATTTCATGCTAATAGTGTTGCTTTCACCATTCAAAATAGAATAGTTAAATCCTTAAAGGGATTACAATGCCATAACATAAGCTATGGTAATTCCATGATTAGTATAAATTAACAAGACATAATTTGAAGATTTTCTGAGAATAAATTACTCAGTTACATTTTGCTAAGCATTTGATGAACAAGAACATAACCAAAAAACTGAGCTACTGCTATGCTGACGGTGCACATCTGGATGCTATTGATATTGAAGTTTCAGAAATGATGTTTTGATATATATATTTTTTTCAATTTTAGCTCCAAAACAAAGCTAAAATACCTTTAATTGGCATCCACAATTTTATGTTCATTTTGATCCCTTATTGTAGTTTACTTCTCTAGTAGTTGAACAACTTCTGATATGCAATTTTATGTGGCCAGAGGCACTCACCAGTTCGTTATCAAGTTAAAAATTTTGATGTTCCAAAGAGGAAAAATTAAAAAAATTTGATGTTCCAAAAAGGAAAAAAAAAAGATCTTGATCTTACTTTAAAAAGTAGATGATTAGATATCATCCCAGCAGCACCAGAAACTGCTATATTAATTAGTTTTTTCCATGATTTTGTCTCCTCTTCCTGTAAGCACATTAAAACAAACAAAGATTTAAGTGGTCCATTAGTCAAATAAAATAAATCCAAAATGAAGACAAAATTATGGGATTGCACATTATCTTTTAGGACATATGAAGATGCAATACCAACAAACTGGACTATTACATATTTGAGAAATAACAAATGTGCAAAATCGTTTAGCCAATCTATCACATGTTGTCAGATTGATTCTTTTTCAAAGAAAAAAAAAAATTCAAGTCAACTAGTCTCAATAGTTATGTTAAGTTTAGTTGAAGGCAACATCATATTTAGCAACTAAAACTCCAACAGACACTTCTATCCAACAATAAGTCAGAGTAGAAATAAACCACTAAAAAACTCAACAATATCCAATTATTTATTTATTTATTTACATTGGAAATTCTTAAAGGGGATATCAGTTAAGATAGACATTTGAGCACTGAACTACTAGCAACATTGTGAAACTACCTGGATTGCAGTACTAAGGAAATTAGGAAATTTCCCTTGAATCATACATCAGAAAACAATACATCATTAAATTAAAACCCATAAATCCAATCAAGTCAAACAAAGAAAAAATAATGATAGATAACAAAAAAGGGTAAAAGCACATACAGCTCTGAGCTCATATGTTTGGCAGAAAACACCAAAGCATTCAGGCTTGTCTTTGGGTTTTTGGGTCTCAGCTGCAACTGGGGCAGAAGTCTGACTGAGGAAAATTATAATTCATAAAAGCTATTAATATGTTGACCAAAAATGGAATTCAATGAAAATAATTTTTTTTTTCAAAAAAAGATAAAAGCTTTACTTTACAGAGCAAGTGATTATAGTGTTTCGAGGCCGAGGGAGAGGTCTAAAGGAGCGGCGAAGATGAAGGGAGAAATGGGTAGATGAGAGTGAGAGCTGAGAAGAAGAGTGGAGATAAGTGGTGCTGTAGGTGTATGCAATTGAAGGGGATGTTAGCTCTGCCACTGCCATCGCAGCGGATAGAATTTCTCACCCGAGAGAGAGAGAGAGAGAGAGAGAGAGAGAGAGAGGGAGATTCCCCTCTTCTTTAGTAGTCAGTAGACAGAGAAAGAGAGACAGATTTATGGAGAAAGAAGCTCCCTGATTCAGAGAGAAACACAGGTTTTTAGTTGGAGGGAGAGAGATGTGGAGAAGAAAGAGAGACAGGACAGAAGGGATTATTTGAAATGTGAATGTATTATAAGGCTATACAAATGACACTTGTCATTTTTGATAATGCTGAATTGCTCAGTGATTGTTCTTTTATCTTTTGGTTGTCTACCAGACAGCTTTCCCATTTGCTATGTTTGCTATTGCATTCTGTTTTCACCCATAGTTTTTGGACAAAGATATTTTGTCTCGTGAAAATTCATGGAAATAATACCAATTGAAAAATCATTAATGATGATATATTTATTATTATTATTATTATTATTATTATTATTATTAAACATTAGTTGTTTTTTTTTTTTAATTTAGATGTTGAACGTATTCAGATTTTCAATAGGATTGAGAAAAAGAATTTCTTTTGAATCAATCAAATTCAAAAGTATTTACTAGTGAGATCACACATTGCATTGATTTTTTTTTTGAATCTAAAAATTATAATTTAAAATTCAAGAAATTATTTATGCTTTTTTTATTAATTAAAATTAAATAAAATTATATTATTTCAAATCAAATTCAAATATATTACAATTAAATCATATCAATCGATTATTTAAATTTTAATTTAATACTTTACAAAATACTCAAATTTAGCTCATTTTGAATTTTATATCTACTTGAATAGATATTTCAAGTTAAAATTATAAGTTGAGATAAAGTTGCCATCTTTGATCCATATTTAAACTAATCTCAAAACATGGTGAGATATCAAAAGGAGTTGCAATATATGATGTGATGTTATTGTTATAGTATGATATAGATCAATTTTTATATAAATCATGATTTTGTAGAATTCTAACCCCAATGTCAAATAAATACTTAGATGTACATATCTTTATTTTCGTTTTTGGTTAAATTTAATTTTATTAAATTTTGAATTCGAAATCTTTAAATTTTAAATACGTGAGTACAGTATCATTAAATCAAAAGTTAATTAATTTCAAGTGGAATAGAATTTCAAATTCTTTGATATTTATATCAAATTTATTTTTTAATAATTAAATAAATTTTATTAATTAAATTAATAATTATACTTATATATCATATCAAAATTGAAGTCATTTAAAATTATAAAAAAAAAAAATTACATTATTTGTTTCCCAAAAAGAAATAGAATTCAATTCTTAGAATAGAATTATATTCCTAATCTCAAGGTGTATACGCTTTTATATCATACACCTAAAATTAATAAGTAATGAGAAATTTAATCAATATTATTTTTATGTTCATTTTTTTCGCAGTAAAAAGATATATATATATATATATATATATATATTTTTATTTTAAATATTATTATGTTATTGGATTAGTGTATACACAAAATATAAGTAAGTCTTATTCGGAGAAACCAATTATATAAAAATTAAAAATATTACATGTCTTGTAATAATATTCCGAAACTCAAATTTCATTTATTGTATCCCTTAGGTTTGATGTTGATTTTGATGATAACAAAACATTTCAATTTATTAATTATGCTAATAATTTGTTTGAGCGAGTACAGGCATGAGAAATCATAACTAGTGTTAAATCATAGGGTTAACACATTTAAAAGAGTGCATATGTTAAGGGGGAACATAATTGAGAAATGGACAAAATAAATCTTCAAAATTTAAGATTGCAGAATTTGTAGAAGTAGCGGGCACTACTGAAAAGTCGCAGCCCCAACAAAAGAGTCACAGACACGAATGTGAAAGTTGCAGTTGCTACTAAGAAAGACAGTAGCCCAGTCCCCGAAAGAGCAAAACTCGTAGGTGCTACAATTGAAGTAGTAGGCATTACAATGAATTGCAACCGCTACAGGAAAGTTGCAGGCATGACTAAGAAGTCCAGAGAGTGGCAGAAGCCCAAGTCCATAATAGGGCAATATTCGCAGGTGTGACTCAAGGCAGTCATGATCGCTACTAGGAAGTCGTGAGCGTGACTTTGTAGAAATAGACAAAAAGATAACCGTTGGAAAAAGCTGTCAAATACATTTAAGAAGGCAAAATAACTTTATTTGAGTTGAGACTATAAATACAAGTCCTTGGGATATTTCTAAGTGGGAGAACAACATCTATTAAGCTTGCATATGTGATAAACAAGTTTTCAACTTCATTTTTCTAATTAGATCATTTACTTGTAAGATTCATTGAGGTAAATCTATTAGAAAGTTGTGTAGTTCTTCTTCTTTTCTTTCTCAATATTTCTTTCGACTATTAAGTGAGATTAGAAAGAGAAAGGAAATTGTTTACGAACTTTCATTACTCATCTTGAAAATTAATTCTAAATGGTTAATTGAAAATTTAAAACGATTAAAGGTAGTTACAAGAAACGAGCGTCAGTAGTTGATTTTTTTTCCATAGAATTTAAAAGATGTATTGCTTAGAATTAATTATGGTTAACCTAAGATGGATAGATTAGTAGCATGAAAAAAATAATTAGAGAATTAAATGGAATTAGAAAGAGTATTAATTAATTAAATCAATTAAAAGACTTAAAAGGAAAACTTAGAAAACCTAGGTTTAAACACCCTTTGGTATTCAATTTTTAATAAATTTTAAAATAATCTTTTGTCCAAATTTTTCTTTATATACCTAAAATTTGATGAATAATGGATGAGTTAAAAATAGAATTGAGTGAAATTAATAAAATGCTCAAATAGAGAAGTAAAAGAGATAGAAGAATAAGAAGAGGAAAATGACAATTTTGTAAATTTTGAGAAATTAGTCAAAATTTGACCAATAATTAAAATAATTAAAAAAATGAATAAATAATAATGAAATGGGCTAGGTGGATGGCCAAGTAGAGGGATCTCCACCAAATTAATTTGTTTTATTTCATCCAAAATAATAAAGATACAATCAATGCTAAATTAATTTTCTTTTCATTTTTTGTTCAACTTTTCTTTTCCTAAATTCTAATTAGTTATTAATTATTATAAATAAATAATTAGATAAAATTATCACCATCTTCTTCTTCCTCTTCCCTTGGTTGAAAATTCTATCATAAAATTCTCCAAAATTTTGCTTCACCTCACTCGCTCAAACCATTCTCCATCTTCATCAATTTTCATACCTCTATCTCCAAAACTCATTTTCTTCATCAAATTTGTAGATACTTAAAAGAAATTCTTCAAAGAGGTTTGTCACACCCCAACTCCAGTGGCGCGAAGGTCCTAGGGAAAGGGTAGGCTTAAGGCCACCATAAACCCGTAGAACTCACAAATCATAAATCTTATCAAATATCAAATAAATTGTAACATCATATTTTATCATACATTTGCCATATTCATACATATAATCAAATCAATTCAATCATATCCTTCTA